>CM053787.1:99831962-99859462 GCA_028749045.1 Cupressus sempervirens
TATGTTGGAAAATGAAAACTGAGACCTCCACAATCTATTAAATGATGTAATTTTAGCAAACCAAAACATGTGCTTGCTTTATGTATTCTCTATGCTTTTGTTTTGGATTTTGGGTTGACTAGTGTTGACAAGTTATAGGACGTCTACTAGAGGCTTGGGCGTTATGATTGTGATGTTGTGATGATGTCTTATTTCCGATCTTTATTAACCCAACCATGGTTATGTGATGGAATTCTCTATGAAATGCTTGTATTTATTGAATGTTATTCTTATGTATGAGACACTTGACCTAATCATTTTTGAGTCATCGATTAGTTATCCTTGGGATATTTTCTAGTTGCCATGATGGGACTAAAATGTTGATTTATGTTGTCATGTTGTGACATGTTTTGACTCAACCATTTTGGACTCTTCGATCAGTATGATTTGAGATATATTTTGGTTATTGAGAACCAATGGATACTTTTGATTATCAGTGATGCTTTAGTTGCCAATAGAGCGCTCTTGTGGTCATGATTTTCTATGGATTCTTTTCAGTTGCTCATGGAGATTTGATGCTATTATTGTGGATATTTGATGTTCTTATTATGGATTATCTTTTGATTTTTCTTTCCAGTCACTTGTATAGGACTGGGGTGATTTATGATTCCATGAGCTTAGGGTAGGTTATCTGCTTGTAGTGTCGGGAAGCGGCTTGCAATGGGGGCTGGGACCCTAAGAGGCTACTAGGGTAACTCATTGTAAGTTGTTGTAGTAAGTGAAAACATTCACATCTAATACTAACTAAATGAACCTAAAAAGATAATTGTTTTGTTCTTGCCGATGCCTCGAGTGCTAGTATAGACTAGGATGGGAGTAGAGAGAATGCATGGTTGCGACCTTGCATTCCATAGTATGCCTTGTTAGTATGAGAGGATACTAGTGGCCGCATGAGGATCAGTAGGGACCTGTGGAGTTTAGCTAACTACCAAGATAACTTCTACATGATATATGTGATGACACTTTCCCACTTGCATAGTAGGTTCCTACATGTCATTGTGTGCCTCTGGAAATTAGATGTCAATTTATTTATTGGAACCTTTGAGTTAGTATACTTTTAGGATTCCTTGACATAGAGAGTATTTATGTTATGTGATTTTGATAACCTATTTGGGAGTTGAAATTATCTCCTCAGCATGGTGGGAGTGGACCACTTAGGTTCCACGTGGTCGGGTGGTAGTGTTTTTCCACTCTTGTCATTTGAGATCCATTTGAGACATCGTCGCTGATGCATCCTTTATGATGGTGGACATGTATCCTTATATTGATGATTAGCTTATGTTAGATGATGTTATCTTATGCTTATATTTGCATGTTAGATTACTTTTTGCATATGATGTAGTATATGTTAGGAGTGACATTCCTATTATCTTAATACCGATGATCTCTTCGGTTGTTTGGAATGTTATGCACGGAGGGATGACTAGGACCCACGATGGTCTAATGATGCTATTAACGATTGTGAGGAACCATGCACTTAGTTTATTATGTTTGATCTTTATGATGGATGTATATATCTTCTATGATGATGTATCATGTGTACCATATGGTTATCTTTACTTTTAGGTATCATGGATTAGAATAGGATGATGTACCTTATTCCACATATGTATATTCTTTTAAGCTTTTCATACCCTGTGACGTGTACAATGGATGATTGAGTATTTAGAAATGTAATGTATAAACATTGGACTTATCATTATTGTTTCATGTGGTTGTTGTATTAGATGGATTCAATAATATTAGTTGATTTAGATGTAATTCAATGTTAAGGGATCCTTAAAGAATGTAACCTATTATGTTATGTTATGTTTTCTTTAAATTGTTATTGCTATTACTTATGTTATTCTTGTATTAGTTGTAAATGATATTACTTTCATGTAAAAAAAAAATTCCACAAAACTTAGTGAAATTTTAGGTTAATTATTTGGATCCCTTGGCAGGGCATTACATTTGGTATTAGAGTGCGAGTTTCTACATTGGAAGCTCTGGGTATTTTGGAACAACTAGAACTTTGAACTATTAAGTGTATATCTTCAACTTAAAAACTAGGTGAACTAAAATAAAACTTGAATTTCTACTTATATATTTTTCATACTTCAACACTTAGTTTTCCAAACTGAAAATTTTACTTAAACCTAATCATAGAATTGAACTTAGTCTATTGCAAACATGTGTCTTTTGATTGTAATAGTACTTTGTGCTATTGTAGGATGGTATCTAGGACTAGGTCTTCTATTGGAGGCTATGGTAGAGGCCGTGGTCATGGTAGAGCTATCAGTGTCCATGAGTCTACCCATGGGGGATCTGCTCATGAAGAGAGTAGAGGAGAGTATGCTAGTAAGTAGTAGGAAGAGAGCTATAGAGAGGACCAAGCCGAGTTTGAAGAGGTTGATTTGAGACAGATGATGCAAACCATTCTTGACCATCTACCTCCTGTTCAAGAGTAGCCCAAAGCACATCAGACTGAACAAGAGCATAGATCCAAGTCTAGAAATCCTCAAAAGGATCAACAGAGGTCCATCGTGTCCACTTAGATGAAGGATCTTTCGAGATCCAAGGTCAAGCCTTTCAATGGGCAAGGTTCTAGTTATGTGGCTGAATAGTGGCTTATTTCCCTTGACAAGATTTTTGCCATGCAGGATTTTGACAACAATGTTAAGGCACGATTTTCAATTACCAATTTGGAGAATTTTGCGGCCACTTGGTGGACAATTGATGAGAAGAAGCTGGGTATTGATATGAGCAGTGTCACTTGGGAACTATTCTTAGAGAGTTTTCATGAACTATTCCTACCAGAGGAATGGAAGCAACAAAGGGCAGATGAGATTCATAATCTCAGGCAGTATACTATGTTAGTGACCAAGTATGAATGTAAGTTTTATGAGCTCATGTCTTTTTCAAGATTTAGTGAAAATTCAATTCAGTTGACACAACACTTTATTAGGGGTTTGAATAACCATATAATTGGGGGTGTCAAGGTATTTGAGCTAAAAACCCTCAAGGATGAGGTACGTCGAGCCATCCTTGTGGAAAAAAGAGTCAACCTTGGTCAAGGAGGCTTTGTAGGAGTGCTAGCAGTGTCAGGATCTAAAGGAAACTACAATTCATGTGGTAATAGGAAGCCTTCTTTTTCTAAGGGGAAATAATATCAGCAACAGTCTCAACAAATGCAGTAGTAGAAGGGATCAAATTCTCAGGCTCAAGGTGGTGGCAGAGGTTCTAACTCCAAGAACAACCACAATACTTAGCACAGTAAAAAAAATCAACCCAATTAGCCAACTCAGAGCAGTTAGTCTTTTGTTAGCAGGAAGAGCCATCAACAAATGAATGCACCACCTATGGGTAAAGGATCTGGCAGAAATACAAATTTTTTTTCATGTGGACAAATTGGACATTATGCAGCACAGTGTCCATAGTGAGCACCTCAATTTTTAGGGCCTAGGCCTACCATTTCAGAGCCTACAGTTGGTGATGCAGGTAGAGCTCATAGGATGTTTGAAGCAGTAGACCACTATCAAGTAGATCATTAGGGAATAGTGGTTCAGACCACAGGTTCTATTCGAGGTATATCTCTTTCAGTATTGTTTGATTTAGGAGCTACAAATTCATTTATTTCACCATCTATAGTTTCTAACTGTAAGCTAGATGCGGTGAAGCAAGATCATGGTTGGAAAGTGTAACTAGCCTCAGGTATTAAGGTCTCCATAGATTTTGTACTCCATAAGTGTGGGCTTAGCTTAGGAGGCCTTGATACTGCAGTTGACCTTTGAGTCATACCCCTTGGTTCCTACAATGTGGTTTTGTGCATGGATTGGCTTGGCTCTCATAGAGCTAGTATAGATTGCAGGAAGAAGGTTATTATGTGCCAAGATGACCAAGCAAAAGATGTGAAGATAGTTGGGATACTAAGGCCTATATCTCTGCAGATGATTTCTATGATGCAAATGAAGCAGAGTTTCCGTAAGGGATGTCAAATATTTGTTGTTATGGTAAATGATCTTGATGAGGAAGATCCTATAAGGAAGACTTTAGATCACCCTATTTTACAGGAGTACGCAAATGTTTTTCCAAGTGAGATTCCAGGCATGCCTCCAAAGAGGGACATCGATTTTAGTATTGATCTCATTCCTGGAGTGGAGCCTTCTCTAAAGCTCCTTATCATATGACTACCTAGGAATTGGGAGAGATACATCTTCAGCTAGAGGAAATTCTGGTCAACGGGAGCATTCGACCTTGTGTATCACCATGGGGAGCTCCAGTGCTCTTTGTGAAGAAGAAAGATGATTCTTTGTGCTTTTGTATTGATTACAAATAGTTGAATAAGGTGACTATTAAGAACAGGTATCCTCTACCTAGGATTGATGACTTATTTGATCAGATCAAGGGAGCTATAGTATTCTCCAAGATTGACCTTAAGTCAGGATACCACCAGCTTCACATTAAGGAAGCTGTTATTCACAAGACCACTTTTTGAACTCACTATGGGCATTATAAGTTCATAATAGTACATTTTTGGGTTGACTAATGCTCCATCGATTTTCATGAGTTTGATGAATGGCATTTTTTGATCATATCTTCATAGGTTTGTACTTGTGTTTCTTGATGACATATTGATATATTCTAAGTTTTAGAAGGAGCATGAGGAACACTTGCGATTGGTCTTATAGTGTTTAAGAGACAATCAACTTTATGCCAATGCAGCTAAGTGCGAATTCTTCAAATCAGAGATTCAGTATTTAGGGCATGTCATTTTAGGTGATGGTATTTTAGTAGACCCTGCAAAGATTTAGGCGATAGTAGATTGGCCTACACTGAATAATATGTCAAAGATTCATAGTTTCATGGGCCTAGTTGGTTATTATTGTAGATTTGTCCAAAACTTATGTAAGATAGCACATCCTATCACTTCTCTTCAGAGGAAAGGAAAGAAGTTTGTGTGGACGAGAAATGTGAGGAGGCATTTCAGAAGCTCAAATAGCTTTTGACTACTACACCGATTTTAGCCTTACCTGATCCAGAAGGTGATTTCATGGTGTGTGCAGATGCTTCTCTTGAAGGGATTGGAGCAGTTTTGATGCAGAATGGACGGGTGATTGCATATGAATTACGCAAGCTCAAGGATCACGAGCTAAATTATCCTATGCATGATCTTGAGTTAGTAGCAGTAGTTCATGCTTTGACAAGGTGGAGACATTTCTTATTAGGGCACATATTTGAGCTACATAGTGATCATCATAGTCTTCAGTACATTTTCACGTAGCTTAATTTGAATGCTTGCCAGAGGTGATGGATGGAATTTCTATGTGAGTATGATTTTGAGGTAAAGTACATTCAAGGAAAGGAGAATGTGGTGGCAAATGCTTTGAGTCATAGGAGACATGTGATATCATCTATGACTCTTAGTGTGGATTTGAGGAGTTGGATTCTTCAAGAACTTCCTACAGATTTTTGGTATCAGGAAGTCTGCAGAGAGATAGATTAAGGAAGACCTTTGGAGGGTAAGTTTGCAGGCTACGTCTGAGATTCAAATGGTCTTTTGAGACATTTGGGGAGGATTTATGTGCCATTACTATATGACCTTCACACCTTGATCCTGGTAGAAGCCCATCGTACACCTTACTCAGCACATCCAGGTGTCAAGAAGATGCACACTGATTTGAGACATTTGTTCTTTTGGTCGGGGATAAAGCGAGACATTGCTGATTTTGTGGCTAGGTGTCTTGAGTTTCAGAGAGACAAAGCAGAACACCAACACCCGACAAGACTTTTGCAACCAAATATCATTCCTTCATGGAAGTGGGATATCATCTCCATGGATTTCATAGTAGGATTACCTATGACTGTTCATTGTCACGATGCTATCATGGTCACTGTTGATCGGTTGACTAAGGTGGCACATTTTTCACCAATCAGGTCATCCTACACAATAGCTTCTATAGCTAATGTCTTCATGCGTGACATTGTGAGATTACATGGTATTCCTCGAAAGATCATTTCTGAAAGGGATCCTGTATTCACATCCGCATTCTGGACATCTCTGTAGCATGAGCTTGGAGCACAATTAAATTTCAGTTCAGCATATCTTCCAGACACAAATTGTCAAACAGAGAGGGCGAATCAAGTTTTGGAAGATATGTTACGGATGTATGTGATGGATAGGTAGACACATTGGGAGGACTATCTCTACCTAGTGGAGTTTGCTTACAATGAGTATCATAGTTCTATTAGCATGGCACCATTTCAGGCATTATATGGACATCCTTGTTGTACACCCTTCAGTTGGGATAGCCTTGAGGATTGCATCCTGTTTGGTCCTGAGATGCTTTATGATATGGAGCAATAGGTAGTACGTATCCGTGAGCACTTGACTACGACATAGGATAGGTAGAAAAAGTATGCTGATGCACATAGGAAAGATAAGCAGTTTGCTATGGGATATAAGGTTTTCTTGAGAGTACGTCTGCGAAAGAGTCTGACCCGATATGGAAAGGATTCAAAGCTAGCACCTCGCTTTGTGGGACTGTTCAAGATTCTAGAGAGGATTGGCCCAGTTGCTTACTGTAATCACCTAAAAATGGTCATCTAGACTATTAGCCCCCTTTTCAACATTTTGGCTAAATTAATTTAATCATTTACCTAGACCAAATTGCTAATAATCAATTTATTTGATTATAACCTATAGTTTGACTATGCTATCCTAAGTTCATTATTTGATTAAAAGAACATGTCCCCTTTTAATTAAATAAAAGACACCATTCTTCTAACCCACTTAAAGTGCACACATAAAGTCCTTTTTCTATTTTGCAATTAAAAGAAAAGGCTTTTGAGACTTTTGTCTTATGTGACAAGTCAACTTATATTCTATTGGTTGACTTGTGTGTGCACATGGATCACTCCTCTTTTTGAATTCCACCGTTGATCATCCACCATCTTCATCTTGATCTCTACCGTCCATACATCTTTAAAAGGGAGAGAGCTTTCCCCCTCAATCAATCCTCATTTTTGAATATTGTTATGCTGCAGGTTTTCTAACAGGTCTCTTTGGAGCTTTGTGGAGAACTTCTCTTTCTTGTCTACATTCTCTCATCCATGGCATTCTAGCTTAGCTTAGCTTTCATTTTTACATGAAGTTTAATCTCACATAGCTTAATAATGGTATTGTAACACTCTCATCCATGCTTAGAATAGCTACACTTTTCATATTCATTATAGTTTAATCTTTAGTTGCATTGCATTCTTGAGGAACTCCTTGGGACATTTGCATTCTTGCATCTTGTCTTTAGAACCTCCCATTGCATGGTTTACTAGCAAGAAGAGTATCTCTAAGGCTCATCTGAGAGCTTTCTTATTCTTGAAATATACTCTCTTGCACTCCATGGATAGGGAGCTCTAAGCTGGCATCCAAGCATTCCAACTCATGGAATCGTTTGGATAAAATGGTTTAGAGTGTGACACATTTCTACTGTACACTTACCACCTTGCTCTACCACCCAGTCTAGCTCGCATTCATGATGTTTTCCATGTTTCAGTACTTAGGTAGTATATTCTTGATGTTATACATGTTCTTGATTGGAATGCGTTGGAGGTAGAGAACAAGAAGCTGGCTTTTGAGCCGATTTGTAATTTGGAGCAGTGGGAGTTGACCCTCAATGGTCGAACCATTGAGCAGGTAAGGGTCCAATGGGACCCTACTGATGATTCTTTAGTTGCATGGGAGGATGCAGCTAGATTACGGGAGTTATATCCCTACTTGTTTGTAGGCTTCCAGGAGTAAGCCTAATCCAAGGGTGGGTGGATGTAGTCATGCCCTCATTCACATCTTTCTGGACACATTGTTACTACTACTATTAGACTATGTTAGACTAGTTTTATGTTGATGGATTAGTGGTATTTTTTTGAGACTATCAAACATTATGTTATGGATTTAGTTTATATATGATGAGATCATTTAGACTTTACATTTCATGTATGCATGATGATCATTACATTGCTTTCAGTTATTGATGATGATTAGTTAGATGGTTTATTATCTCATGTGTTTTATTATGGATACTTACCCCATACTCGCAAGTGTATGATGTGCATTTTTGTTCTTATTGTATGGCATTTCTGATGTGGTTAAGGAAGGGAGTCATAGTCACCTACTAGTCAGAATCTACACGATGCACCACTTCTAGCCATTGCCTGTTTAGCTTAGAATTATATATATTGTATGTACATGCATGATTTTTTTGTAGGTTGCAGGTACTGGGTATCGACTTCCCTGAATTGCTAGGATGAGCATACCCTATTATATTATCTCAATGATAAGAGAAGGGAGATAAATTCTCAAGTCCAAATCCCAAACCCTTAAACCATTTGTCCTACTGAGGTAGGACAAGTATTTGGACATTTTAACCATCGAATGTGTCAGATGACATAATTCATGATTTTTAACCCTTTAGACTGATTTTGTATGAATTGTTCTATGATGGGTTTTTGTATTTTATCTTGGAGGTCTATGGTGAATTTTCTATTAATTAAGTCTTAATAAATAGATTTAATTAATAAATTAATTTTTTGGAGAAAATTAATATAATATCATGATCTTTGATATTTTGGATTAAAAATAATTGAATAAGAATTAATTGAGAAAAGAATTAAATAAAAGTTATAATAAAATTAAATAAGAGTTATAAGCTTGCCTAGGAGTAAACGCACCTTTTTATTTTTCATATGTCAATAACATGGGGGTTAGTGCACCAATTAAGCACATGGTGTCTACAACCTTATGACTCATCTAGAAGGTTGGAAAAAGCTCGTGCTTAGTTGTCTACACCTTCTAGTTGTTTCTAGAGACATTCTAGGTGCTTCCTGAGAGTCCTTTATATTTAGGCACTCGTAGAGGCTTAGGGGAGAGCATTTTTGGAGCATTGGAGGACTCGGGAACGTGGGAGAAGGAAGGAGCTTGCTCTATAGTTTATGAGGAGAAGCAAATTAGCATCAGAATTCAAGTAGACTCTTGTGATTTTGCTTATGTTATTTCCGCATCTCGTACTTCCTATCTTCTTCGTGTCTTCTGAATACTTTATGAGGATTCTATGTGTGAATGTTCCAATTTTTTTATTCTTGTATATGAGAAAACCCCTCATGCATAGATCCAATGAAATTATGGAACTAGGGTTAAAATGTATAGTCAAATCTATTAGAGGATTAATGGGTAATTAGAAAATAGTTGTTTTAAGGAGAAATTCTCAATTCGTTGAATTGGAAAGCCCTATTGTTTTAAATTATGTATGTGTTTTCTTTAAAAAAAATTATTACAATAATAAAATACAAGACTCCTTACATATGTTTATTAGAAAATGTTGCGGTGCTTGATAACAGAGTGCATGCATATATATAAATATCTATATACGTATATACATATATATATACATATATATATATATATATACATATATATATATATATATATATATACATATATATGTATATATACATATATATATATATACATATATATATATATACACATATATATATATATATATACATATATATATATATATATATATATATATATACATATGTATATATACATATATATGTATATATATATATATATATATGTATATATGTATATATATATATATATGTATATATATATATATATATATATTCGGTTTTAAAAACATGTCAATGGGAAAGCATTTAAAAATATTATATCGATGCAAATTTATGAAAATGTTTTGAAAATGTTTAAGAAAAAAATGATAATAAACATAACTTTGGGCGGGTATATAACCTGTACCCTTGGCACGCCCTACGGTGACACCATACCTGCAGTCGCAGGCCTGCGACGACAGGCATGGGGTCGGACAGCTTTTTAATAGCCGGCGGCGACTATTATTAAAATAGTGTTGGTATGTGATAAAGTTTTTTAATATTATGAATGTTATAATGTTATATTTTATATAAAGTTTATCATTAAAAATGTTATTAAATATTGTATGGATTGATAATAACATTTGTTAATAATATATGTTATTTGATATGTTAATATTAATGTTTTATAATTATTGTTATCATATTAACAATGTTAAATATAAATAATAATTTATTAATCATTAATAAAGAGATATTAATATTCATAAATTTGGTATTGTACAATTTAAATAAGATTAATTAATGAGTGGAAATATGTAATTGAATTATTAGTAAGGTTGCTTTTACCTAAGGACAACGAAGATTATATTTAAGTTTCGAGTGTATTTAAGGGTGTTTTAAGGAAATTGAAATTTTGAAAGTGATAAGTATTATTCCGAACATTTTAGAAAATTATTTTAAACTAATGGAGGAATAATCCTATGTTTTAATCAAGGGGATAGATGGGTTGACTTATAGATTTAATGAAGAACCTTATATACATGAAATATATGTTGGAAAACGAAAACAGAGACCTCCACACTCTATTCAATGATGTAATTTTAGCAATCCAAAACATGTGCTTGCTTTGTGTATTCTCTATGCTTCTATTTTGGGTTTTAGGTTGACTAGTGTTGACCAGTTATAGGACATCTACTAGAGGCTTGGGGTTATGATTGTGATGTCATGATGATGTCTCATTTTTGATCTTTATTAACCCAACCATGGTTATGTGATGGAATGCTCTATGAAATGCTTGTATTTATTGAATGTTATTCTTATGTATGAGACACTTGACCTAATCATTTTTGAGTCATCGATCAGTTATCCTTGGGATATTTTCCAGTTGCCATGATGGGACTGAAATGTTGATTTATGAGTCTTCGATCAGTATGATTTGAGATATATTTTGGTTATTGAGAACCAATGGATACTTTTGATTATCAGTGATGCTTCAGTTGCCAATAGAGAGTTGTTGTGGTCATGATTTTCTATCGATGCTTTTTAGTTGCTCATGGAGATTTGATGCTATTATTGTGGATATTTGATGCTCTTATTATGGATTATTTTTTTATTTTTCTTTCTAGTCACTTGTATAGGATTGGGCTGATTTATGATTTCATGAGCTTAGGGTAGGTTATCTACTTGTAGTGTCGGGAAGTGGCTTGCAATGGGGGCTCGGGCCCTACGAGGCTTCTAGGGTAACTCATTGTAAGTTGTTTTAATAAGTGAAAACATTCACATCTAATACTAACTAAATGAACCTAAAAAGATAATTTTTTTGTTCTCACCGATGCCTCGAGTGCTAGTATAGATTAGGATGGGAGTAGAGAGAATGCATGGTTGCGACCTTGCATTCTATAGTATGCCTTGTCAATATGAGAGGATACTAGTGGCCGCATGAGGATTAGTAGGGACCTATGGAGTTTAGCTAATTGCCAGGATAACTTCTACATGATATATGCGATGACAGTTTCTTGCTTGCATAGTAGGTTCCTACATGTCATTGTGTGCCTCTGGGAATTAGATGTCAATTTATGTATTGGAACCTTTGAGTTAGTATACTTTTAGGATTCCTTGACTTAGAGAGTATTTATGTTATATGATTTTGATAACCTGTTTGGGACTTGAGATTATCTCCTCAGCACGGTGGGAGTGGACCACTTAGGTTCCACGCAGTCGGGTGGTAGTGTTTTTCCACTCTTATCATTTGAGATCCTTTCGAGACATCATGGTTGATGCATCCTTTATGATGGTGGACATATATCCTTATATTGATGATTAGCTTATGTTAGATGATGTTATCTTATGCTTATATTTGCATGTTAGATTACTTTTTGCATATGATGTAGTATATGTTAGGAGTGACATTCCTATTATGTTAATACCGATGATCTCTTTGATTTTTTGGAATGTTACACATGAAGGGATGGCTAGGACCCACGATGGTCTAATGGTGCTATTAACGGTTGGGAGGAACCGTGCACTTAGATTATTATGTTTGATCTTTATGATGGATGTATATATCTTCTATGATGATGTATCATGTGTACCATATGGTTATCTTTACTTTTAGGTATCATGGATTATAATAGGATGATGTACCTTATTCCACATATGTATATTCTTTTAAGCTTTTCATACCCTGTGACATGTACAGTGGATGATTGAGCATTTAGAAATGTAATGTATAAATATTGGACTTATCATTATTATTTCATGTGGTTATTGTATTAGATGGATTCAATAATGTTAGTTGATTTAGATGTAATTCAACATTAAGGGATCCTTAAAGAATGTAACCTGTTATGTTATGTTATGTTTACTTTTATATGGTTATTGCTATTGCTTCCATTATTCTTGTATCAGTTGTAAATGATATTACTTTCATGTGAAAAAAAAATGCTACAAAACTTAGTAAAATTTTAGGTTAATTCTTTGGATCCCTTGGCGGGGCATTACATGCAAGGGGGATTGAGTTAGTTATCCAAGGTCTAAATGTACAAATAAAACTTTTTCAATACTCACCAAACATATAAGTTCATGCATTGATTAGATCATCCAATAACTCCATAACTTAGTAAGTTACTATCATAGGTCAAAATAAACCTGTGGAATCGTAAATATTAAACATAGTAAACTCATTTACACAATTTGACTCAAGGATTTAACATGGAAACCCAATTTGGGAAAAAAAAACCAGTAACATCCCACCAATTTTCACTCTTTTGAATTGAGCCTTATGAGTAGCCAACCTTGTTAAAGGTTACAATGCACACTATTAAATGTGACCTTGATTAAAGGATTTCAATGAACCTGATAGGAGTGAGTCTTGTTAGAGTAATTTAGAACATTCCATTAGAATGTCACCTGGTTAAAGGATTTACACATGACTATTAAGTCAACCTTAATCCAAATGATTTACCCAGATTGTACAATGGTTAGAAAGTAGCAGTGGGACTTGATCTAATAACATAAAAAACTCACTTTTAGATTATAGATCTCTAGTTCAATCCTTCGTTATTCTTCTTGGCATTCATTCCTTCCACCTTTGATTTCTTTTTCACCCTTCAATACTTCACCTCCTTAAGCCTTCATGCTTAGTATGCCAATAGAAGGTTCTTTCCTTTGGACACCATATGAAGAAACACCTCAAGACTTTGTGTCTTTCTCTAGTTTGTACTCTTGACACTTTTCTTTTGGTCTTCTATCCTCTTAAAAATATAATTTTGATCTTTTCCTACTTAGTCACAACTGTCCATCTTAGGGTTAGATTAGATCATTGAATCCTCCCTCTTTTCATTAGGTTCCCTCTAGAATCTTCTCTTACAATCCTCCTTAGATTTGCCTCAATTTGGTTTATCTTGAATTTTGTGTTACTAGCTCATCATACTTATCTTCAAAATGCTTCACACAATTCAAGAAATCAACTTTGTTAGCTTATATTCATCAAATCTTTGATCAAACTCATTTTACTATTACTCAGCAATAACATATTGTTACTCGACAATAACAGTCTTTAGATGCTTGGCCAATACTAGGTTTCTTGACATGAACTAAGTCTTCCTTTCTCAATCATTGTTGTTATTTCCCTGATGCTTGGCACTTACTAACCTTTTTAATGCTTGAAACCTACTAATCTTCTTTTCTCAAATCACACTAGCTTTCTTCTTGACACCTACTAGATTATGTTATGTCTAAACTAAGTTACTTGGCTTCCATTGTTTTCTCAATCAGGCTCGCTAGACACATTTTGATCATTGTCTTCTTCTAGTCTTAGTTCAAGTAACCTTTCACTTTAACCTTAAATAGATAAATAATACATCATATTATCGATGTCTTATCTAGTTTTAGTGCTCCTTTTATATACCATATAACTCAACCTTTCTCTAGGTACTCTTCTTATGCTTTCATTTCAAATCCTCTTCATCAATCAATCAAATAATAGCTTTTAGACCAAAAATAAGTTGTCTTACTAGTAAGTAGTAGGTTTGACATTAGTGAAAAAATGATGATTGTTCTATGATAGGTTCCAACACTTCAAACAATCTTCTTTTCAACAATCTCCCTCTTTGGCATTGATGGAAAACAAATACCAATAACAATAGAAAAATGAAACTTAATGCTTTTTATTGAAATCTATTTGTCTATCAGTATGTGTCCTTCCTTTGTATAGGGTAATGTTTACTTTGCAATCTCTCTCTTTCTGAATTCTCTATTTCTTAATATTTTCAATGTATTTCTCCCTTTTTTACTTCTATCTCCCTCAATGTATCTTATGTATTTCTCCTTCTCTATCTCTCCCTCTTTGACAACAATGACAAAGACTTATCATCTTATCATGTAGATATCTACCATTCAAGTTCTTCCTCTTTCACCTTGCTTGTGATTGTAAATCTTTTGTTTCAGCTCCTTCATTACTTTGGGCAATTCCTAAAGTAAGATACATTGCATCAAGTTGTGAAATATGACATTACACTTAGTTGATGCAAGGCTCCACTCTTGCTTCTCAAGTAGCTTGAGATAGGGTTATCACCCTTGGATTACCTCTAAGATATTCATGTGCATCCCTAGGTAAAGTATTTGTCAATATATTAGCTATTTGTTCCTTTGTATTCCATTCTCACTTCTTTGTCCTAAACCAATTCTTTGAATAATGATTTTTTATTGCAATGTTCTTTCTCTTTGTATGCATTACAGGATGTTTAGAAATGTTTATAATGCTTGTATTGTCATAGTAAATTACGATAGGTTCGATGATTTCTTCCTTCATGCCTTTGAGTAATTGTTTAATCCAAACCACATTTGTACAGTTCACTATAGAATCCACATATTCAGCTTCAATAGTAGATTGTGAGATACAATTTTGTTTCTTACTAGTCCAGGTAACTAGTCTTTTTCCTAAGAAAAATGCTCCAATATTATACTTTTTCTATCATCAACATTTCCATCCCAATCAACATCTATGTAGGCTCTCAATTCAAACTTATCATTTTTCTTGTAGTATCAACCATAATCTTCTTTCCCCTTTAGATATCTCATAATCCTTTTGAAACTCATTAAGTGATTCTCCTTAGGATGTGCAAAAAACCTTGCAACAATCTCAATCACTAGTGTAATATTAGGTCTATTATGAACTACATATTATAATTTTTGAACCATACACCTATACAATGTCTAATTTACCTTAGAAAAATCATAAATTTAAGATAGTTTGTGTTCTATCACCATAGGAGTGCTAAGTAGTCTTGAATGCTCCATACCAAAAGTTTTTAATATTTACTTTACATACTTAGACTGAGTAATGTGAATACCATATTTCATTTGATACACTTACGAACCAACAAAAAAATTAATCTCTCCAAAAATAAACATCTCAAATTCTTTCATCATTTTATTAGCAAATTTTTTACACAATTCATTTTGTCCTCCAAATATGATATCATCAAAAAATATTTCAACCAGTAAAATTCCATTACCTCCTTCAGTCTTCAAGTATAGGTTGTTGTTTTCATCAGTACTCTCAAAAGCAATCTTCATGAGATAGTTATGCAATTTTTCATACCATTCTTTGTGAGCTTTCTTTAAACCATATAATTCTTTATGCAATCTACATATCATGTCCTTATTGTTAAAATCAACAAATCCTTATGGTTGTTCAATTAAAAACTCCTCTTCTAGTATTTTATTCATAAACATTGACTTAACATCCATTTGATAAACTTTGAATCCTTTGTATGTGGAGTGAGCATTAAGAGTTCTCACACCTTATAATCTTGCAACTAGGAAAAATGTTTCTTCATAGTCAATCCTTTCTTCTTTTGCATGACCTTTACAAACTACTCTCGCCTTATTCCTTGTCACTTCACCATTCTCATCCAAGTGTTTTTTAACAACCACTTGGTTCCAATAACATTCTTATCCTCTAGTCTAGGCACAAGTGTCCAGGTTTTGTTCTTCTCAATCTAATCAATTTCTTCATTCATGACCTTAATCCTATCTTCATTTTCCAAAGCATCCTTCATGGATCTAGGTTCATGTATTCTCAACAAGAATATACCATTCTTCAATCTATTCCTTGTCATTGGTGCATCTTCTCTTCCACTAGTGATTTTTTCTATAGGATGGTATCTTTTGACATATTTGGATAACCTTGGATCTATTATTTTTTCTTCATTGATAGGATGTTTGGATAAAAGTACAAAGTTGTGTCACCTTTCAGTTTGACTTATCAGAATGACTAAATTTGAGGATTTCTGTCTTAAAATAAATTTTATTTAGACATATGATCTGGAAAAAATTATTCTAGCTAAGTTATATATGGTCTCACCCTTTTCTAGTTGGAAATTTCTATTAAATGCATGTTTTATACTACTATGTATCCAATTACTATTAAAAAAAAATTATTTCAAAAAATTGACATTTCAAAAGCTCTTAGTATTTTTTTGGTATTTTTAAAATAACATATAAACACTATATTATAGAGCTCAAGGTCAATAATATTCTTATATAGAGTTTATAGTGTTTTAATTAGATATAGTATATTGTAATTAAGAAATTCTACAAGTACATATTTTAACAATTGAGAAGATGTCAATTTTGAGAAAGGAAAAAATATTAGATCATACCAAAAAAAATTACAATAACATGTCGTTCTAGAGGAGAGGGTTCTCTTCAAGAATGTGTAATTTTCCTTTTTGTTTGAATAGATTTATTTTTAAAAATGTGGTGGGAGATGAAAACTATCGATTTCAAGTGAGTTGAAATTTGAATCGTTATAAAAGATAAAATATAGGTCTAAAGTCATTTTTAATTTTTAATTGTTCTAGTTATATATTTTATTGATGACATAATCTAAGATTAAAGGGAAATAAGTTTATTTCCATATAGTTTTGTGGTGTGAACTAGACCCCTAATTTTCAACAAGAAAAAAATTATCTTTAAAAATTAGGAAAATATATCAATTCTTAATCTAAATAATTATTAAAAATTATAATCCTAGACTTCACCCATTTATACACATTTCATTAGTTTACTTCATTATCAAATTCTAAATAATACAACCATTTTTATGTCATTGAAGATGAACAATTATACTTTTGTTAGCCTTTTCATTTATAAAAGGGTGACACAGGTTTGTGCTTTCACCCATTTAGGAAGTTCAATCTCAAGTTCACTATGTGCATCTTTGTCAGGTAACTTGACATTCCCTCATACTACAACTTAGCTTCTAAATGCAACTTGACATCCATTTTATGTGACTCAGCAGTCACTAATTCCTCTTGATTAATAGCTTGATTTTTAGAATCATCAACAGTCATGCCTTCATAGTAGTACACAAAAGTCTTGTAATCTTAAAGTTTCTTCTTTGGTTCATCTTCATGTATATCTATATACTAGTCAACTTTTACATTGGTACTTTCCACAATTTTGTTAATGTTATTATGTTAACACTTATAAGCTTTTCTTCTTGTGGAATAACCTAGAAATATGCCTTCTTCATTTTTAAAATTAAATTTACCTTTTTGTTGTCCTTTAGAATGTAGCACTTGTTTCCAAATACCATAAATTATTTGACATTGGGTGAGTGTCCATACCATAATTCAAAAGGTGTGATATTAGTACCTTTCTTCACTTGCACTCGATTCAAATAATAGATAGTTGTATTGACAAATTTTCTCCAATAGTTGCATAGTCCATCAAAAATTTGTTTCTTCTTTCAGTTATCCCATTTTATGGAGGGGTTTTAGGTATTGAGGTTTGTCTCTTGATTCCTCTATCATTACAGAAAATTTCAAATTCATTTGATGTTAACACTCCAACTCTGTCAGATCTCAGAAACTTCAAAATTTTACCAATTTCCTTCTCAACTCTTGCCAAGTACCACTTAAAGATTTGAAAAGTATCAGATTTCTCTTTGAAAACCATAATTATCATCATTCTAAAATAATCATCAACAAATAGAATGAAGTATTTGTCACCTTTGTAGCTTTGCACATTAATTGGTCGACATAGATCAATATGAAATAATTCCAAAATTTCTTTTGAACTATTAATCTTACTCTTAAAACTTGACTTTGTCATCTGGCCTAAGTAACATTGTTTGCAAATCACATTTTTAGGTTTCTTCAGTTTTGGCAAGCCCATGACTCTTTTCATCTTACTGATACTAATCAAGTTATCAAGATTTACATGACATAACCTTTTGTGCCATAACCATATATCATTAGTTTGTACAGCCAAACAAGTAGCTTCACTCATGTCAAGAAAAATAGATTATAGCTAGTTTGATCACCACTTCTAGTGAGTTCACCATCAACATCATAGATCTTAGCCTTTTTATTTCCAAATTCAACTTTCTATCCTGGACTATTTAATTTTGAAACACTCAAAAAATTATAGTTAAGTCCTTCCATGTAGAACGTAGTGTCAAATGTGATCGTGCATGCCAATTTTATTAATCCTTTACCTTTTACTAGATTGGGTGCATCATTACCAAATCTAACACTATTTCCATTATAATGCACAACGTATTTGAACTTACTTTTGTCTCTAGTCATGTGATTAGAAAAAACACTATCAATTATCCATCTGTTGTTCTTTTTTACATGAGATACTAATGTTGTTTCCTCATCTTCATTAGAATCATCTTTCATAGCAACATACAGAACTTCGTCATCATGAGCATCTAATTCTTCATTGGATTCTTCTTTAGCAATGTAGCAAGCCTTCTTTCCTTTGTCTTTATAGTCTTTGATGTTCTCATCTCTTTTACCTCTATATTTTTCTTCATTTTTGTTGTTCTTCTCAGGACATCTTACTACAATATGGCCAAACTCATTATAATTGAAACATATGATAAGTATCTTACCTTTGTATTTTTCCTTGTCTTTATAAAATATCATAACAAAAAATGCTTCAAGTTCTTCTACATCATCTTCATATGTATCACTATCACTTGAAATTTGTTTGACCTTTTTCCTACTCTTTTCCTTAAGCTCTTTGAGTGATAGTTTAACTTTGAAAGAATATTCAATACACAGTAATTTTAAATTATCAAAATTTAAAATCTCAAAAGCAGTAAGTCTACCAACTAGTCCTTTGAGGGTCAGATTGTTACTGGAAGCACATCTCATTTCTTGTATAGTAGAGACTCTAATAGCATAGATAGGAAACATGGTTCTCAACACTTTGCTGATTACAATCTCATCTTCAATATTTTCATTAGATCCTCTAATGGCACTAACAACTTCTTTGACTCCTACACAATAATGAACTATATTCTCACCTTCTTGCATTCTCATATCATCAAATTTTCCTCTTAGACTTTCAGATTTGGCTCTCAACACATTCTTATTTCCTCAATAGATCTTCTTTGGGGCATCCCACATTTGTTTGGAAGAAGTACACTCTTTGATGTCATCAAACTCTGAATAGCTTAGGGTAGATGCGATCTCCAACATTTCCATATTGTGTTCTTTCTTATCTTTTTATTGTTTTGTAGTCATAGCTCCAATTACTTCCACAAACTCGATATTAATAGTTGACATTGTCAAATATCCAAATCCTCCTAGATGCAGCTTCATCAAAATTTTCCTTGTTTAGCTTGGGTGTCTCCTTTCTATACGTCTTGATCTTTAGCTTCTAGTGCCTTCAAATTGTTCCCTCACAAGCACCAATAGCTCTAATACTAATGGTTAGAATAATTAGAATAATTAAGAAGGAGGGTGAATCAGTTATTCAAGTTCCAAATGTACAAATAAAACATTGTAATACTCACCAAACAGATAAGTGGATGCATTGATTATATCATCCAATAACTCCATAGCTTATTAGGTTACTATCCTAGGTCAAAATAAATTTGCAAAAATGTAAACATTCAACACCACAAACTCATTCACACAATTTGACACAAGAATTTAATGTGGAGACCCAATTTGGGTAAAACCACCAATAACATGCTACAGCTTTTCTCTCTTCTAAAGTGATCCCTATGAGGAGCCAACCCTATTAAAGGTATAGTGAACAATATTAAATGTGACCTTGATTAAAGGATTTCAATGACCCTCTTAGGAGTGAGCCTTGTTAGAGAACTTTAGAACATTCCATTAGAATGTCATGTAGTTAAAGGATTTACACATGATTGTTAGGTCAATCTTAATCCAAATGATTTATCCAGACTGATACAAAGGTTAGAAAGTAGTAGTAGGACTTGATCTGATAACATAAAAAGTTCACTTGTAGATTACAGATCTCTAGTCAAGTCCTCAATTCTACTTGGCATTCAGTACTATCACCTCTAATTTCTTTTTCCCCTTCAAACCTTCACCTCCTTAAGCCTTCATGTTTGGTATACCAATAGAAAGTTCATTCCTTCGGCCACCAAATGAAGCAACACCTCTAGAGTTCTTGTATTTCTTTGGTTCACACTCTTGAGACTCTAATTTTGGCCTTGTATCCCCTTATAAAGAGAATTTTGATATTTTTCCACTTAATCAAAATTGTCCATCTTAGGGTTAGGTCAGATGAAATAGTGGACAATTCCACTTGATCAATAGAAATTTTTTATGCCACCTTCTCCAAAACTTTTTTATCAAAATTTCTTTCTTCCCTCGATAGTAGTTTTTCTTGGAAACTCAGATCTTCATTAAACCTGTGAACTATGTCAACAAGTTAATCCAATTCAGGTTTCTTTTCATCAATTTGAATACTAAGTGCATCAACAAATATACCTTTTATGTCTTCTAGCACTTGATTTTTCTTCTTCCTTTCTTCTCTTAGCTTTTTTTGTTTTGTCCCTTTCTTCCGAAGCTCTCGAAGGGTTTCCATCTGATTAAGAGTGAGATTTGGAAAGATTCCAATCTAGAATAACTATATCCTCATCCAGGTCAATTTCATCAATGGATATTTCTACCTCTTTACCCTTTTCCTTAAAAATAGAGGAAGGAATAATTTCCTTTCCTTTACTCAAATCCTCAGTGCTCAGTTGAGACTTAACCTCAACTATCATTGCAATTACTATTGAATTACTAGTAGCATAAACAACATTACTTGTTGGATAAATAGCAATAATAGTAGGAGTATTTACAATAGCTTGTTGTGACTCATTCTGGCCTATTGCTATGAAGAGTGGAGCATTATGCTTGAAAGATTAAGTGGTAGTAACAAAACTCATCATTGCACTCGGTAAGATAGCTCCAACAATCAACAGAGTGCTCGATGAGATTTTTTTTAACTCAATTATTTGTGACTCAGTAGAAGCCTTCTCTAAACTTGATATAGCCAATGTTTTTCTTAGAGAATTAGCAAAGGGAGGCCATTACATCTATTGTTATCTTTTCAAAATCATAATCTTGAGTATTCTGGATCTCAGGAAGATCATCACTTACTATTTGATCATCCTTATCCTCTCCATCTTCATTTTCATCATCTTTCTCATCATAAATTGTTGCAACCTGCTCAGTGGGATTTACAGTATGCAATCAATAGATATTCTTCCATGCTATTGTATTATATTGTACAATAGATTCAATATCTTTTGACAAAATCAGGAATGCATTGAACTTAGGAGTTAGATTTTGGTCATGATTGGTCAATGCTTCCTTTACTCCCTTGTTTGAAATGTCTTTCATAACCTTCCTCAAGGTCTATTCCCTAATATCCTTGGCAACTACTACAACATTGTCCCATTGAGGTTCCACTATCTTGAGTATGATATCTAGAACTTGACTCTTCAATTTAGCTTCAATTCAGTTAGAGAATACTTCCATTTAGCCAATTATTTCCACTAAGGATTCTTCAATATTTTTTTTATCTTCCTTACTCCTAGTTTCATACTTAAGGGATTTGAAGTATGGCATACCTCCTCCTTCTGTGAGTCTTATTAACCTTTCTTCAAAGGTAGTAAAAAACTTCTGAAAAGTTACCTACTTCTCTTCTTCTTCATCATCTTCATCTTGAAGTCTAAGCTTCTTGCTTAACTTGGCAGGCCTTCTGGTGAAGAATGTAGGAGAGGACCTTGTAGGTTTCTTTATTATTACTTTCCACTTTTTCTTGGGAGTCTCTTCTTCTTATAATTCTTCTTATTCATGATGGTCCTCTTCTCCTTCTTCATCTTCAAGATCATCACCCTTACCTTCTTTGAGAAGAACAGGGGAATAATATTTCTTTCTTTCCTTTTGGATCTTCTCCACCTTCTTTCTTCCTCTCTTCAAAATCTGAGGTATCTTGATTTCCAAAGAAATCGTGGTCTTTGCCTCTTCATATGTGGCAAAATATGGTGCCTTTGGATCCAGATGCTCATTGATGAGAGCCTCGATAGTATCTCTTGTGTCATTAATTTTTACCTCATAACCAAAAGGTTTTACCCATGCCACTCTTGGTGTAACTACCTGAATATGTACTTTTTTGCAGTCTACAAGGAATCATATATCTTGTTTATAGTTATCCACTAGCTTTTTGGGTATTCTAAGCCTACTTTACATCCTCTCCTTAAAGGTTTCAAAATATGCATCCATGATGCCCTCAAAATTATCTCTCATTTCAGATATGAATTCATTGATATGATATACAATAGATATATCCTTCTTCCATAATATAGTGCTCTTGGAAGGAAATAACTTTTGAACATATAAGGATAAGCATGTCAAGAGTGAGTCAAATTTACACAGATTTGTCTTGGACACTTGGATGCTCTCCATATTCTTTCATAAATGATATAATTGTGAACTTGGCAAGGTCAAAGGATAGATTATTTTTTACCACTTTGAATGCTAGGTCAACAACTTCACACGAGACACTCTTAAGTCAGCTTGAACTATAAATTTGGTGAGCAATTACATGAATTTAAAACTTAATATCTATGTTAGTGACTACATTAAGCTTTATTCCTCTACCATTGCACTTGGTAAGAGTCTTTATAGCTAGTTCAATCTAACCTAGGGTTTTTGTTATCTTTGATTTACTAGTCATGGGCAACCCAATAACCCTATCAATCATTCTCCTCATTATCTCGATGGATTGGTTGAGCTAAAATTTCATATCATGGACATGACTTAGAATAAGCCTAATCCACTTTATTTGTAAATCCTTTGGCATATGCAAAATATGGGTTAAACCCTTTGTTTCTAAATGATTATGCTCAGGTTTCAAGCTTCCATTGACACCTAATGTATCATATGCTTGATTCAATTCTAAAGTACCCAACTCTTGAATTGAATAGTGGTAATATGACGTAATATCATGGATTAAAAGTACCTTTACAAGAATTTGTAAATGTGCTCTAACCTGGTCTAGTTCCTCCACGATTACTAGACAAAGTTTGAATGTCATGTTTCATGCTCAACACCTCTAACTAACATCTCATAACATTTCTTAACTTTGCAGCTAGATGAAGAAGCCATTGTGTTTAGTGATGGAGGAATAAACTTCAACAAAGTCTCACTAAATTTCTTAGAGGCTACACAATGCTCTTCTCTATACACTCTAAAATTCATGGTGAAAATCTTTAAGTCTTAATTAATGCCTCATACAAAGGACAACCTATTCAACTTGGCTAAGTCTTTAATACTTAGTTAGAATTATGAATTCACCATCTATATCCACCCTCGATTAGGTCTTGTAACCTGGCCTTTCTTAGTAAGGTCTTAGAACCCGACCTTTCTTGGTAAGGTTTTGCACCCTAACCTTGCTCAGTAAGGTCTTGTAACCCGACCTTTCTCAGTAAGGTCTTGCAACCCAACCTTGCACAATAAGTTTCAAGATATGAATTCAATTGTTCTCTAAGTCGATCTCAATGCATCTGAAATGCTGATTTGGATCTTCTTGCTTGCTAACTAGAACTTGATATGAGATGCCTCCTTTGAATCATAGTTCTAGTGATCTCTATGAATAGCTAGTTTGAAATGGTTGAGTCACCCAATTCATTGACTTGGGTATTGACATTTTCAAGACTTTGACTTGCATTCTCTAGAGATTTCTTTATCCATTGCCACCTCATTTGACTTCTGATGTTGTTAGCCTTTTCTTTCTTTTCATCTTCAACTATACCTTGGTTCATACAGTTTCTAGGTAGATGTCCAAGTTCTTAGCATAAAAAACATCTCTTTTTAGGGTCTCTCTTCCTCATGTGAGTTCTTATACAATTTTCTCCAATGTGTCCATACTCACCACAAAAGTGACATCTACACCATATGTTGTAATCCCAACCAAAGTTGGCTTTGACAATTTGTTCTACTGGGTTCCATTTCTTGGTTTTGCATTATGAATATTTGTGCCCTTGTTTGTTACAATTGAAACACTTTCCTTCAAACTTGGTTTTCTTATTGCATTCACTTTCTCTATGTCCTTGTTTGTTACAATTGTTATATTTTCTATTGAATTTTGATTGATCAGTTCTCCAAAACTTGTTTGATGTATGCCCTATTTTTCCACAATGATTACATGTAGGCCTTTTTTAATTCTAAGCTCCTTGCTAAGATGATTCACCTTCATCTATATAGCCTAATCCTTATTTGCATTTGTGTCTAAGTTGAATTTTATCATTCAATTGATTTATTCATTCTTGAGATTTCATCATCCTTTCATTGGTTTTCCTTTCCATGCTGAGATCATTCTACAATCTTTCATTTTTTTTCCTTAAGTTGATAAGTTCTTGATTTGCACAATTGAGTTGATTTACCAAATCTTCTTGCTAAAGAGATAGCTACTAAATTTCATTGTCCTTTTCTTCCATCCTTTCAATTAGAAATCTTTTCTTTTCTATTTCCATGTCCTTTTGCTCTATGTTTTCACACATTCTAACTAGCTGAATTTCTTACTCTCTTTTAAGTTTTCTAACTAGGAACCAATAAAACTTTTACATTAATTCACCAATTAATTCTTCACAATCTAATTTGACCTAATTGCATGCATGAAAGACTAAAATCAATAAAACATTCATAACACTTGACACAATAATTGGTAACCCAAAAACCTTCTAAATAGAAAGTAAAAGTGGAGTGGGGATGATACCCACAAGCTTTAGTACACTAGTATAAAGTTAGCCTGTTAAATCTTACAATTGATCACATCTGGTGATCTTCCCTGTTAGGAGCAATAAGGATTGTTAGATCCACCTTGTAAAAGGATTTATACAATACAATGAAGTATGCACTTGGTTAGGAGATTCTACATAAGACTATTAAGTCCACCTTGTTAGAGGCTTTGACTAATGCACCTGTTAGGATGAACCAGTAGTAGATCTCTTATCTACAACTCAATTTTCTAAATGAGATTCCTTTGATGTAAATTGATCACCTTGCTATGATTGATGATACTTTGCTTTTCCTTATATTGCTTGTAGCCTTTTTCTTCTAAT
This sequence comes from Cupressus sempervirens, assembly GCA_028749045.1. NCBI lineage: Eukaryota > Viridiplantae > Streptophyta > Pinopsida > Cupressales > Cupressaceae > Cupressus > Cupressus sempervirens. The sequence continues at coordinate 99,857,269 of CM053787.1, forward strand.
TTGTATTCATTTCGCTTCTCACTTGTTACACATTCTCATTTGGATCACACAAGATATATTACATACATACCAATCTAAATAATTACCCTCTGGTGTCGGATAAAACATCATATTCAACAATCTTTACCAAGTCGGTTCACTACTAAAAGGTGGGTTTTGAAGACCAATTGGGTGATATTCTAACACTTGATAACATAGTCAACTTGACAAGCTCTAGTACTCATTTGACACTAGTTCTCGATCCACATTGATTAGTCAAGAGTAGGCATGAACTTGGTTAGCAAATATGACTTGGTGAATAGTGGAAAACTTAGTTGACACTAAAAGGCTTGGTTGATACTACAGCTTGGTCAACACTACCTTCTTTTCTGCTTGATTAAAACAACTAGCTCGGTAGACACTGTTAGCTTGGTTAACACTACTTCCTATTTGGTTTATAGTGTGAAGTTCAACTTATACTACTTTATGCTTGTGAAGCTCGATAGCAATGTAACTAGTTAAATGATTAAGTGTTTATGCACTAATTGACAAATGATTTGACCATAAGGTCAATAGAAGGAATACATAAATTGGCATATGAATTGATCAGGACATGATATTCAAACCCTTGTTCCATATGTCCCTACTTCTCATTCAAGTCGCATGGTACTTTTAATGTAATGAGAAACATGTATAAGTAGGTAAAGGAATTAACAGATGATATTAAGAAACATGTTGAGGATTTTCTTGCTAGGATAGTACAATCATATGAAAAGGCCATAACATTTTTGTTGATGTTCAGTAGCTTTTGTAGGATAAACCCATGAGATTAATTAATATAATAATAATGATCTATATATAATTAAGATTATGATTATATTAACTATATTAATGAATAGACATGTCTCATGGGACATGTCTCCTCTTAGTTTATTCCTTGCACAAATACAAAAAAATTGCTTCCATTTGAAAAACACATGCCAAATAGGTAGTGCCTAGTACATTTTCACTGACCCTTTCAAACTTAACATGATATTAGAACTAGACTGCAAATATAGAAGTGCATATAATATGGGAAGTGTGATATATGAGTTTATAACATGTCATCATCTTCAATGTATATAAAAAATAATTATGTGATGGTATAGTAATTCATAAGTCATCCAAAATATTATTTTCCAATGTGAAAGGACTATATCTCATTGCAAATCATGTCAATGTTTTCATACATAAACTCAATCGATCCCCTCAATGATATAATGCAACAATATGTCAGTGGACTGGCCATGTCAAAATTACAGGCAGACCTTCTATATGATAAAGAAGGAAAAATATATTTAATAGATTATAATATGATTATAATAGTTGGATTTGTATTGAAAAGTTATGGTAGCATTACCTATGTTAATTTATTTAGAATCCTTATTATCAATTTACTTCTTTAGATAGAAAGACAAGTATGAAACATTACAGTGAGTGAAATATGGAAGAAATGGTTTGACAATTATCTAACATAGATATAGTCACTTTATATGTTAGAGAAGAGATGTAAAAATTCAACAGAGATGACATGGATACCAAGATATTTCTAAAATGATGCTCAAAGTCATTCCCATGGGATATGTGTGGGAGGTGGTCCACAATATGTGCAGACGGGTGTATTTACTATGTCAAGATTCAAAGAAATTTTGATGTGTTTCTTTACTGCATGAGTGGACCTTTGGTTGGCTATGATTCAAATCCATGTACACTATGTGACAAGGATTTGATTGCACTCAAACAAGATGAGAGTGTGCACAATACTTTCCTCTCACCACATGGGGAATGATGTCTTCACTTTTATATTGTTAGGAAGACATCAGGTCTGAATCATAATAGAGCTCATGAAATCAAGATGTCACTTACTAACTGTATAGTGATAATGGGGAATTATTAGAGGATTTCATCATAGTTTCAAGGCTTTGGTACTATGGCATTGACTATATAAAGAAAACTAATGATAGGAACTGATTAATTAAGAAGCATAGCCAATGATCCTAGTGATACATGAGCCCAAGCCTGTTTATAAAAAGAAATAGAGATCCCCTAATGAGGAAAATGATACTAGGTAACAAAACCAATGGAGGCACTTACAATTAAGATTCAATAGCATAATTGGTAATTATATTACAAAAATACTATTTATTGGGAGTTCTAGTGTGTGTTAGGAATGTGA
>CM053787.1:99864462-100064462 GCA_028749045.1 Cupressus sempervirens
GAGAGCGAAGACAACTTCTCAGTTTCATGCTTCGATGCGCAGCGCTTCTTTTCTCCTTCCTCTCCTTTGTCATCATGGCCTCTAATAATGAAGGCAAACCAGGCTTGAGATTTTCTGATTACGAAGAATACAGGTGCATTAGGTTTTGTTCTAATACTTTATTTTTCTAGGAGATATTTTTCATATCTATGTTAAATTGTGATATAGTTCTGATTAAGTAAAGTAGGAATATCAAAATAACATTAAGTTTTTAGATAGTAGAAATAAGGTCAGCAGAAGTGACACGTATTAGACAATACCCAGACCAGAACAAAGGAGCTACAACCAAGCAAAAACTATTACTTAAAACAACTAAACAGGTTGAGACCATAGTAAAAACCAGCCACCTGCACCGAGAAAGGCCCAAACAACTGGACCAAGCCATTAAATTGTGATATAGTTATTTCAATAAAAGTAGGAGAGTTTTTTCATATCTAATATAGTTATCAAATTTAACAAAGTGAGTTTGATCATTGAGGAAATTTCATAGTTAAGTGTGTTCCAGCATAAAATAGTATTGAGAATGTGTACAAACATCTCCTAGATGCAATGAGCACTAAATTTTCCACTCATTCTTACGAGAGAACCCACTGCCAATTGTTCCATCGATTCTCATAATATAAAAAATTGTATAAATTACTACTCACCAAATATAAGTCAATAAATATAACTAAAAAAACTACACAATTAAATCATGATAAATGATGATAGTAATATTACAACTCTTTCTTGTTTTTCTTTGTTTTGTGAAGTCAAAAATAAATGAGATTTACTTGTTAGAATTTAATCGCTGGATTGTAAGTAGAATGAGTTGGACTATGGAGGAAATTCTGTAGTCAAGCAAGCTCCAGCTAACGTAGTATTAGGATTGACAACCTCTCAAATGTCTATAAACATTTCCTAGATGCAATGAGTCTAAGTGTTCTATTCATTCTAATTAGAAAACTCATTGCTAATTATTCTATCCATCCTCATAATAAATTTTTTTATATGAACCACTATTCATAAAACATAAATAAAACTTGATTCAGCTAAATCTAAATCAAGATAAATAATGATAGTTATATCACAACTCTTTCTTTCTTTTATTTCATTGTGTGAACCCTAAATAAATGAGATTTTGTTATGTTTCTGTAACAGATATAGCCTGGGCATTGCTGTGATTGGGTTTCTATACTTGGCGGTCCAGGTGGGAAAAGGAATTTATGATCTATTTTTTGGACGAAAGCTATTTTCAAACATCATTTTCCTTTACATCGATTTCATCGGCGACCAGGTGAACATTTGCCCCAATCTTAAGCATAGAATAGCTGTGTTATGTTGTTTTTAGGTGAACAAATATTGATGAATTGGAAGAATGGGATTTGCAGTTACAGGCGTATTTAGTAATGTCTTCTTCTTCCTCGGCGGCGTCGTTAACGAATAGATTGCGTGATGGAGGGGACACGAGATTTACGGATATGGCTGCGGCGTCTGTTAGTATGGGTTTCTTCGCCTTTGCAGTTCTTGCTGCTGCTGCTATTCTATCGGGGATTACTTTATCCCAACAGATTCAATGGTCATAAATCCATTTATTTGTATTTTCCTTCCATTGGCACTTTTAACAATTGAAATTCTGGCTCTAATGTGCTCTTCTTAAGGGATATTTATGCTTCATAATATTTTCTTCTTTTACAAGAAAAAAAGAGTTAAATAGTCAAACTTTTGTAATTGCGTCTTTCATAATTTTGCAAATTTAAGGTCATATGTTATTTGGAAAAGTTTTATACAAGCAATGTTAGAAGAGAAATGGAAATATAAATGGTCATTTCTTTCGTGTCAACATCATTAAACTGAATTCACTTCATTTCTTTATATGTTGGATTATTCTTTTGGGAGCATTGTAAACAATAAGAAATGACTTTTTTTTGGTTTGAATTTAAAAAGACGAATAATTTTAAAAAAATAATGTAAACGAAGAAAAATAAAAACATAATGTAAATGAAGAAAGATTAAAACATTAAGAGAGAGCCAGTCTCTAAGAAAGAACAACAAATGTTAAAGAAGAAAAATTGTATTAATACAATGAAAAAGATTTTTTTGAAAAAAATCAATTACAATGCAATAACATGAGATAAATATATAAGAGCAATGCATGAGTATATAAACCAATTACCACCCACGAGGCTAAAGATATGACTATTGTGAGATAAAATGAGAAAGTTCCAATGTAAACATAACTAAGTGTAGTGTGATCTAAAGTGGAGAACTAGCTAATAGATAACTAGATAGACAAAGAATCAATCACACAAAGACCCCTCTGAAGCACAAACTAGAGAAAATGTGACTTTGGGTCTTGGCAACTAGGCCAGATGTGGTACCCCTGTACAAGAAGACCTCCCAAAGAGTATAAGCTCTTTAAGACAAAAGGCAACATTCTCCAATTTCAACATATCTGAGAGAGAGACAGGGGGTGGGGGGTTTCAACATATCTTGGCGGGGGGTGCTGGGTGGGTGAGGGGATTTTCTAATTTTAACATATAGTATCTGAAATTAAAGATAAGAAAAATAATCAAGCTCCAAAAGGATGAAAAGTACTTATCTTTCATAAAATATCTTGCTCTCTATCATCCAAGGAAAAAGTGACGTATTTAAAAAAAATCAAATTTATTCTACTAGAACTACCATCTTGTAGCCAGGAAAAATCTCTTTCAGTTGGATTATTACAAAATCTATTCACTAGAATAAAAAAGATAGTAGGAACCTTGTAAGAATTTTCCTAAGAGAAAAATTCACCTAGGAACTAAGAACTCAAACACAAGCACAATTGTACACCAAGAGAGAGAGTATGATCAGAATAACGATATATTCAATATGCCATGTTAAGAGTACACTAGGAGTGCCTATATATAAAGGCCTCTGAGATACATCTAGAATGTCTCATAATTAGCTACATGATATGTCAACTAGGCACATGTCCACCAGATATGGACCGTTATCCTCCATTAAGCACAAAAGTAAGTGCGGTGATGAGAGGATAAGCCTACAAAGATGTGACATGCAAATCAGTGTTGTAGACACCATGTGCTAAAATAGAGTTGCGTACTCTTGTGTTGTCGACATGAAAACTCAAAGAGGTGTGCAAACTCCTAAGTGTCTCACAAAATAAAATAATTAAATAATGTAAAATAATAAAATAATGCATTCACCTAAGTAAACTTAAGTAAGTGTAAATAGTGAATACGTATTTACACCAACACTCCCCTTAAGTGTAACTTAGGGGAATGCCCTTAAGCTTAAAAAAACTAGGATAAAAATGTAAGATGGGTCTCGGCTACTAGGCCATGTTAGATGCCCATGTACATAATGAAGATGCAATCTTTCATAAAGCAGAGAAAGAGGGAAAATGTCATGGGAAAAACCCTCCCCCAAAAAGAGAGATAAAAGGGATGCATGGATGGATGGAGTAATCAAGACCCCCCCATTATGACATAGATCCAATATATACATAAGAGAATGATGAGAGGAGGAAGAGAGACAAATTGGGCTCCCCCCCCAAGAAAAATGCTGACAAGTGAAAGCTGCTCTGAGAAAGAAGCTGGTTCAAGAATGCAAAATGGTGTTCCTTCCCTTAGGAAGAAACAATGCCAAAGGTACAATCTTGAAGATGTATGCTAGCCCTAAAACCTACTCAAGTATCCCTATGCTAATGTTTCAAAGCTCGCCCCTTCCAACTGTGTTGAAAAGAATGAATGCAGATCTGGCAAGGATGTCTATTAAACCTATTCCACTAAACCATCTATCTCCTCTACTGACAAAGAGACCTCCTCCAATTGTTGTACATAAGGATCCACAATCATGCCAACCTTGAAAGATTGATCATGTAGAGAATGGACATGAGAATCAGATTGAGCCCTCGCAACAACTGTAGAAGGATCACCTTCATGAAAGAGAAGATGTAAATCCTCGAGGCTGTCTCCCAAGTCAACTAAAGCTAGAGCTAGAAGATGAGATGTACCATGTTGTGTTAGACCTTTCACTGTGGCAATGTAAGCATGTGGATTGAATTGATGATGTGACCTCTAATTGCAACTGTCGATAGAACCCCACGTATTTGAACCTGTTGAAGCACTATCATTGGTGTCACTATTAGTTTCCACTATGTATGATGTACAGAGAGGAGTAGAGGATAAGCTCGGTGAACTTTCCATAAAATGAACATCCTTCTCCACAAAAATTTCATGTGTCTCGGGATCCATTAGTCTATAAGCCTTTGCATTGTCTTCATAACCGATGAAAGTACAAGGCCTAGATGTCAGTGCCTTGCAATGCCTAGAAGATAGGTTAGCCTATGCTAGAAAACCGAAGACTCTGAAGTGACCCACAACTAGTTTTCTGCCGCACCATGCCTCAAAAGGTGTTTTCCCATCTAAGGAAACATGAGGAGACCTATTAAGCATGTGAGTAGCACTACTAATGGCTTCAACTTCAAGTGTAAGATCAAGAGACTTGGCTTTTATTATGCAACTTTCCATGGTTTTGAGAGTCCTAATCCTCAGTGCTACAACATATGTCTTGTGCAGACTAAATGCTGGTGGGTTTTGAAGATCAATCCCCTCAATTCTACAAAATTCCTTAAGTCTTCTGTCTACATATCTATTCGCATTGTCCACCCTTAGTACCTTGATGGCTTTCCTTGACTTGTGTTCAACATGATTCTTAAAGTCTTGAAGCTTATGAACCACTTCACTCTTGTGATGAACGAAGTAGACTCAAGTGAATAATGAAAATTCATCAACAAATGTGAAGATGTAGTAGCCTTGGCTAACTGAAGTCACTACAAAGGGTCCTGCTAATACCACGTGAACTAGTTGAAGAACAATTAGAGCTCGTGAAGACTTCCCTTTATCATACTTCTCCTTGAGGTTTATATCAAGTGAACAAGATTAACATTCTCCCTTAGAAAAGTTGATATTAGGTAGACCTTTGACCATATGTATTGAGCAAAGTTGCCAAAGAGAGCAGAAGTCAAGGCGACCAAACCGCTCATGTCATAATGTGATTTGTGAAGTAGAGTGAGTCAACAAGGCTTGAGAAGGAGACTTAGGCACAAAGTGGGAGAACGAATAAAGCCTCTTGTCATCATTAACTTTCCCCACTGCAACCAATGAATCATCTTTTAGACTTCACACCATCACTAAATCTGGAAGAAACTCAACTTTGTGACCATCTCTAAGGTGAGTGATTTGGTAAACTAATAGGAGATTGAAGCTAAGGTTTGGAACGTAGAGAACATCTTTGAATTCCCCATTTTCCATTTCCACATGTCCATTCCCTTCAACTTCCATTTTAGTATCATCTCCCATGAAGATGTGTGGTACCTTTGATTGCTTCAATGAAGAAAAATCTCCCTTTGAAGAACCCATATGATAAGAGGCACTTGAGTCAACTATCCATTCTGAAGAAGAACTTGTGTTTGCCATAAGTGCTTGCCCTTTACCCTTTGAAGAGGTTGGAGTTGAATCCTTGGAAGTGCCAGGCACTTGAATCTTGTTCTTCCTGAGTAGATTTTCTAACTCATCGATTCTTTTAGTCTTGCAATGATGCTCATCATGATTTGGCTTTTTGCAATATGCACAAAAGAGTTTGTCCTTCTTTTCATTACTTCCCTTCTTGTTGGAAGAAGAACCACCTTGTTGTGAGGAGGATTGCTTTGTCTTAGACTATAATTTCTGCTTCCACTGCTTCTTGTTGTTGTTGATTTTCCCTCCTTGACTTGATTTTTGCTCATCACTAGTCACCAAGGCCTTGGTCTTTGATGACTTGAGAAGTCCTAAATCCATTAAGTGAGATTGTTCAATAATTAATGTCTCTACAAATTCATCAAATGAAAGCTTCTAATAAGCAGATCCCATGTTCAACCTATGAGTATTGAAACTTGAAACAAAGGAAGCATAATCTAAAGGTAGCCTTTTCAGGATGTGATGAATCAACTTGTCATCCTTCATGGGATTTCCATAATCTTTAAGAAGTGCCCTATACTCATTAGGTTTGATGATGTAATCTTGAATTGTGTCAAAATTCTTTGGATCCAAGAGAAGTAGATCATCTTCAATCTAAAATCCCTTTTCTTCATCCACCTTACCATACAATTGTTCAAGTTTATCCCAAGCTTCTTTAGAATCTGAACAATTGGTAATGTGAAAGAGAAGATCCCTATGTACACAACTCTTGATAACTCCTAAAGCCTGTTGGTCTTGAATTTTCCAATTAATGAGTTCTTTAGCATCGGTAGGTTTAGGAATATTACCATCAACATAAAGACTATATCTTTTTTCCATTAATCTACTCCAAAGAGATATCTTTCCATGTAGAATAGTTGCATGAAGTTAGAGGAGGACATTTAAAACCCATGGTGTAGAAATGGAAAATAGCACAATAGAGAGACAGAAAAACACAGTACACACTTTCCCTTTTCACTCAATCAAAAGACCCCGCCACCCCTCCCCCCTCTCGAAAAAAAAAAATGCTTTTGGCACTTTAAAAGTAGTGGATGTATATTGGGCCACTTCTCAAAATGGAAAAAGTGGACTTTTTGATTTTGCTTTTACAACTACCTTATGAGGCCCAAATCTATCACTAAGCATTGTAGCTCAGATTTACAACAATTCTAAAAAAGAATCAAAGCTTTACAATAGCAAAGAAGGCCTAATTTTGAAAGTGAGATTTTGGTCCACACAACCCTAGAATCTAACTTTAGATCTGAAAAATAGACAAAAAATTATGCACTTTCAAAAAAAATAGAACTTCAAAAAGTGACCAGATGTGTCCATACGGAGCATTTGAAGTCATAAAATGTAGGATTATGCAGGTATAGTCACCAAAAAATGCAATTTCTACAAAATCCTTGCACTTAAACCAGAAAAAAAATACCGCCACTAGAAAATTCAAAAAATTCTACCCAATTTCAAAAAAAATCACACCTAAATCATAGTCTGGATGTCTAAGTTATGGGCTCGCAAACTTAGGCTGCCAAACTAATAAGCAATCTGGAGAGGGGTTTGGCAGGAAACCTGTGATGCTAAATTTGACGGTCAAATAGCTATCACAGCAGTTGTAAATTGACTAGTTTTGATGATCAAATGACCATCAAATTTTTTCTGTAAAGAGATGACGTCAGCAAAAAACTCCCCCTTATTGATGTGTTTGGGTGGTTAGGTGTTGACTGTTTCTATACTATATGCCTATACACGTGGTAAAGATAGGTGGTGGCTGACTTGGAAACAAAAAAATTTGGATTCCATGAGGCTAATGTGGCAATTATGGCTTACCTATTAGGTATAGACCTCCACCCGAGATGATGACGTGTCAGATTGACAGCGTGGCAAGGGTGTGTCAGCACATGATTCATTTTGTGTGGAAGGAAATAAGTTGTGGGTAGGAGGTATAAAAATTAGCGGCTGAAAGTTTAGAAATGTGGCCAAAAATTATATGGATTAGAATATTCTACGGATCTTACCGAAGGTCGAGAAAGTGCAGCGACTGAAAAACAAATGCACGAAATGCCAAAAAATTTGAAACCATGGGTGGGGGAGACTTCTTCATGGTCGAAAATGGAATAGTCCGTGCAGGCGGTAAAAAAAGATGCTGGAGATCAATATTTGGTTGGAGTCTTGTGATTAGTTGGGCCAAAAAATAAAGATCTCGCCAGAATCTACTTGTGATGCTGTCGGATGTTTAAAAGAGGTGACCACCAAACAAATCTTTGTGTAGGGTATTAACAGTCATTGCAGAACTCTTAAAGTTGACGGTGGAAAATATCTCACAAGCGGTGGCCAGAATTGGCAAAGTGGAAAAAATTTCAAAAAAAATTGTCCCAAATGCTTAGTTAAAAATTGAAGCCCGCGCAACACATAGCAAAGAGCTGTCGTGGACTTGGAGAAGAAACCGATCATTGTGAGCAGTCATTGGTTTTTGGAAGATATGCAATATAGTTGGTATGAAGGCCATATTTATGAAGGGCCTACTAAAGTCTAGTGGGGAATATGCCGCTACAAAAAATAAATTCCCTACACAAAAAAAATATACCACCAAACTGCAGAGCCGAGATCTAACAGTTTGGTTTTGCAAAAAAAAATTCTCAGCTGGGTGCCTGAAGAGCAAAAGATTTTTTGGAAATACTGATGAAAAAACATAGAGAAATAAAATAAAATTATAGATCTGAAACTAATTAAATTGCAAATCTCAAAATGACCATACCCGAATTGCAAATCGGGGCCTCCGAGTTTTGATTTGCAAAAAGATATTGCCTCATGGTCGACTTTAGCCCAAGGTAGCTAAGTTTATAGTCAATTTTCATCAATTTAGCATTTCAAATGCAATGGCGAAGTCAGATCTGGCTCTAGATGCTCCCAATTTCTGTAGTACTCCAGAGTCGAGCTGAGGTACTAAAGGAAGAGTGGTCTCGAATGACTATGTGATGAGAAAATCTCCAAGCTTTGCTACCATGTAAGAATTTTCCTAAGGAAAAAATTCACCTAGGAAGTAAGAACTCAAACACAAGCACAACTATAGACCAAGAGAGAGTATGATCAAAATGACGATATATTGAATATGCCATCTTAAGAGTACACTAGGAGTGCCTGTATATAAAGGCCTTTCAGATACATCTAGAATGCCTTGTAATTAGCTACATGATATGTCATACAACTAGGCACATGTCCACTAGATATGGGTTATCCTCGATTAAGCACAGAAGTAAGTGCGGTGATGAGAAGATAAGCCTACAAAGGTGTGACATGCAAATCAGTGTTGTAGACACCGTGTACTAAAATAGAGTTGCGTATTCCTATGTTGCCAACATGACAACTCAAACAAGTGCACAAACTCCTAAATGTCTCACAAAATAAAATAATAAAATAATGCATTAACCTAAGTAAACTTAAGTAAGTGTAAATAGTGAATATGTATTTACACCAACAAACCTAAATTATCCCAAAAATATTTTTTTGATATGACAAGTTGAATACCTAAATCATATGCCATAATGAAAATGCCTGGAACTATTTTTGCAAATTGGATATTGAATTAAAATGCCACCACCGCACCATCATTTTTGTGAACATGATTAAATTAAATTCACTCTATTTTTTAATATGTTGAATGATTATTTTGGGAGCATTATAAAAAATGAAGAAATGGCTTTCATGTTAGAATAGAAAAAGATGAATAATTTTTTTTAAATATAGTGTAAATAAAGAGAAACAAAATTTTGAATATATAAATTAAAATATAAATTTAGACTTAGTCTTTAAGAGAGAGTATTATATGTTAAAGAGAAAAAAAGTATTAAGAGAATCAAAAAGAAAGTTTTGTAGAAATCAATTACAATGCAATAATATGAGATGATTATATAAAAGCAATGCATGAGTATATAAATCACATTATAATTTTGAGACTTATAATATGACTAATGTGGGATAAAGTACGAGAAAGTCCCAACGTAAACATGACTAAGTGTAGTGCAAGCTAAAGTGAAGAACTAGCTAATAGATAACTAGATAGGAAAAGAATCAATCACATCAACACCCCTGCTAAAGTTAAGATGGGTTGTGACAACTAGGGATATATATATATATATATATATATATATATATATATATATATATATATATATAGAGAGAGAGAGAGAGAGAGAGAGAGAGAGCATTCTCCAATTTCAACATACAATATTTGAAAATAATGATAAGAAAACTAATGAAGCTCAATATGGATAAAAAGTACCTACATTTCCAAAAATATGTAAGATAGTAGGAATCTATAACTTTCTTTGGATGATAAATTACCCCAAACATTTTTTTCTTCATAAAACATCAAACCTTTACAAAATATTTTTACAAAAGGCACAAAGATTAATGAAAATATAAGAGTAGAGCATACTAATTATTTTAGGGGTGAAAACTTAAAAAAATTACTAACCACCATACATTTCTAAAAATTAAAAGCTAAGTCTATTCTGGCACTAAAAGGGCCCATTTGTAGCAAGAATATGAGTGGAATAGGAATATGTGAATTCTTCAAATTTCAAATTCTCTGTTTGGGTGCAACAAATACGAATTGCGAAAAGAAATGTGTATTCTAGTTTTTGCCCAAAAATGAGCATTTGTAATTCCACCTAAATAGGTGGAATTGGAATATGTAGTCCTATTTGAGTTTTATTTATTTTAGAAAACATAAATTCTTGGGTCCGTGAATTCCCCATCAATTTTTGGTTGAAGCAAATAGAGAATAGGAATATGTATCCCTATTTTATATTACAAAATAACTATTCCAAAATAAAAATTCCTATTCCCATAGCCAAATGGGTCCCAATAGATCTTATACTATGCTAGATTATGAAAATATCAACACGTGGCTTTTCTCTAAGAGACAACCACATGTTGTAAATAAAAAAACTAGTATCATAAATAGATATCCTTTCTCCAATAGAGTATCATTTCCAATATCTATATGGATATAAATATGAAGATCCACTACATTGGCATCAATGAGTTGAGATTGTAAAATAGGGTTTGTGCTAATATCAATCTTCTTCTTGATTTTTTTCATACATAATGAGTTTCTCCTACTACCCACATAATGAAACATAGTAGGAACTTAACCCTTTCCCTTCTTTGACAAATGATAGGAATCTCTATTCTACCTTTACACAAATCAATATTGGGGAAAAATGAAAAAAGGAACAAATCCTTCATAAGGGATTTAATATGAATCCTCTTCATCAAAAACAACAAATTAATGATGGATCAATGATTCCATTTTGGGGAGTTTGGGTTGTCCAAAATAGAAACATGGTTCTTTATTAGAGGAGGCATCCTCCAAATGTAGAACCTACCCTAGAGATACTATTTTTTATGTTTAGATATGACCTTATGATTTGTATCTTCTATGAACTATTATGTGATGCGTACTTTCTCTATGAGATATGGTCCTATGATGAGACATTTTTTGATTAATGAATATATTTACCACATGAGATAGCTTTTTATATGCTAGATTATGATTATTATTATGATTATTAGTCTAACCCTACGAACTTATTTCTCATCTATATGTATTATTCTTAGCATGTTTGTTAGATGAGGGAAGGTAGTTGTAGTCACTCTTATAGGAGATCTACATGATGTCATTTTATTTTGTGTGTGTGTGTGTGTGTGTGTGTGTGTGTGTGTTATTGTTGATGCAAGTGTGTGCATATACTAGGTGTCAAATCCACCATCTATACAAGTCTGAGCATGCCTTTAAAACTCTCAAGCCAGTTTTTGTTATGTTGGATATTGTCTAGTGTCTACACATAAGAAAACCTATAGTTTTTACTATTATTTATTGTGTCTCTTGATTTCACTTTGGGTATATTGAGGTTCTTTATTTTATAGATCCCCTGATGTTAGTCTCTTTTATGTAGTTAGGATGTTTGTATAATTAGGATACTTATTTTCTTTCTTTGTGTGTGTTAATCATATTTAAAAGTAGGTATATGTGGGTTCACACATATATGCATATATATATATATATTTGGTTATTGATGTGTGTCCAATTTTGTTCATTCAAGTTATTAGTTTCTATGTAATCACAATCCATGTAATGACTTTAAGCACATAAAATAAATACAAAAAGTAGAAATAAATAAATTAAATTTAGAGGAATACAAAACTAGTTACCTACCTGTCCCTTTCTCTCAAGGAGTGGAACTCAAGTCCTCCAATTTGTAAGGGGTCCCAAGTTTCCACTAGGGTAATGAAATCCTTGATAAACTTACTCAATTATAATATATTAATAGAAGAGTTAGTAACCAAATCGTATTTATTTTTCATAGAATGGTTCAAATACTCAAGCCACAGATATGTCTTTGAATTGGAAAGTAAGGGTAGTTACATTTTACTAAGTTGCTTGGATCAGCTAGTTGTCCAATCCATTTCATATATTGTACTCTATAGTATTATGTAGTCACGGGATCAATTGTGTTGTCATGTTCAAATATTTTTATAGTTGGTTGTAGGATTTCATTGTAATTTTCTTTTTCCTTTTTATTATTTGCAATCTTTACCTTTTATTGTACTCTTCTAGTTTTGTCCAATATAGAATAAAAAATATATGAGTTCCAATGGTTTGAGAATAGGATAAATTTTCACCCAACACAACATACACCTCTTTAATTTAAAAATCAATTATACATAATTTAGTGTAAACTTCTACAAATACAAATTATTTCAATTAAGTGCTAGTGTTAAACTCATAGATGTCTATTCCCCAATTATAGGCCTTGATAAATTAAAATAATATCAAATATTAGTATTATACTAATCAATTATACATAAAACTATCTAAAAATTATTTTTGGAGTATTGAAATATGTCAATATTTCATCATTATAGACTATTAACTTTTAAGAAACATAGCTCTATGCTCAAATTATCAACTTATTATATAGAAATGTGATTTTTCTAGAATCTCCAATCGATGCATTTTAGTACTTTTATACCTACTAGTTACTAAAAATGTTATAACTTGATAGTGTATTGCTATAGAGTGTAGAGTGAGTGTAAATTATAGAATGTGTTTTTAATCATTATATAGAAAACCTGTAGACTTATTGCCACTTATTCTAATAGAATTCAACACCTATACCCAACCTTAATGTTTTTTTGAAAATACATAGTCGTCATTGTTTAATATATTAGTATCAAAGTATACCAAAAATTCCAAGATTGATGCAAAACATACAACTATAGAATTTTTACATCTAAACTATAAAAGTATGTTTAGTGTTCTAACTACTAGAAATTATATTAGTTAAATCAAATTGCACATTTACATGATTCTAGATATTATCATCTAGAATCCAATTTTTAAGTTTTGTTCAAAATCAAATTATACAAATTATGTATTGAATTATTAGATTCATATGTTTGTCCAATGACTCAAATTTAATTTTGTAAAATTATGATATTGGATAAGTTAATATTTATATAAACTATTGATAATGATGAAATTAAGTGTGTTGAGCCTTATTTGACATGTCAAAACATTTTCAAAATAGAACAAATATTTTCTAATGTTCTAACTACTAGAAAGTCCATTAAATAATTAATTATGCATATGATTCTATATATTTACATCCAATTTTCAATGCTCTATTTAAAATCGAATGATACTTATTATGTAGTGATGTTTGAGAATAACATGCATGTTCACATTGTTCAAACACTTAAAATAAAATTTTGATTTTTTTCTTTCAAATATTAGTCATTGTAGATGATTTTAATTTAATTTAATTTGAATCTTATTTGTGACATTGACTAAGAATGTCCCTATGAACAAACAAACGAAAATACTCATATGAATGTCCGTATGAACAAGCAAAGTAAATAGTTGAAAAAGAGACAATCCTCATTGTTTTAGGGACATTCAATTATTTAATCAATTGAGAGGAAATCGATGAGAACGTTGGCAGCAATGTGGATGGATTGAGAAATACGCCGTTGCAAAAACATAACAATCTGGATTTTAAATTATTTTCCACCTCGTTGGAATTGAGAGACAGCTGGCCATGCTAACAATGTGGTGCATGAAAACTATTAATAATTAGACGGAGCTTATAATGAATTCATAATTCAATTTAATTTCAAAGGTTTTGACGTAGGAAAAGTTAGCGGCGAAGACTGCAATGGTAGAAAAATTGTCTTCCATATCTTCTATAATACACTTAATGCCCTCTCATCTATAAATCATTAAAGTTTATGTAAGCTTATAATATATTTAAGCAGACCTTTGTTTTATAGGTTTGGACTATGTAGAGGTCATCGACAATTAATATAACCCCTTCATACACGGTGCACTCTCGATCCTTTCGCCTCCAAATCAATAAAATGACAATACAAGTTATATAAGACCATCTAACACATTCAACTAATAACCCATTTGGAAAGTGTAATTAGAGAATGGCAGAGGTGGGAGAATTAAAGAAGTTTGAGGCCGAGGAAGGGAGTGAGCTTCATGAAAATGCCCATGTTTACAAGAATGGAGGCAGTCCACAGCAGCTAGCATCTGATCCCCCTATGATACACAAGACCATTGTAGTCCATGAACAACAGGAGGACTTAGAGGTGTCTACTAATTATTTGGAAGGGGGCAACCATGAAGGAGAGGATTTAGAGGTGCCTAAAAAGTTGGAGGGCCACCATGAAGTTATACCACCCCTTGAAAAGAAGGATCAAGTGAAGACCACAATGAAATTCCTACATGAGAAAAAAGAGCGACGCATTCAAATTATCAACATTGTTCTCCGGAGTATAGGTGTCTTATTCTCCTTCATGTCCTTTGTTATCATGGCCTCTGATGAGCACAGATCATATGATTACCAATCATATGATGATTATACATCATTTGCTATCATCGCCTCCGATGACCACGGATCACATGATTACCAATCACATGATTATTATATATCATTTCATACTTTTGAAGCATATAGGTAAAGGTTAATGATTTTGTGTATTTATAATTTATATTGGGTATATATAATTTATATTATTGATTGAAACTGTTATATGATAGTTTTTGCACCAACATGTCAGATTATGCATCATCTTATACTTTCTCTCATAAAAAAGAACTATCACACAATCTAATTCAAAATAGTTACAATAAAACTATCTATTGTGACGATCATTGTGTATGATTGAGATTCAAACATTTGTGATATGAACAAGGATATTTGAAGAAGTGAGCTCCTATAAGTGTATGCAATTGACATGATTTGTACAATTTGCAACAGGTATTGCTTGGCCATGGGAGTGATAGCGTTTGTCTACTTCATTTTGCAGCTAGGGAAAGGGATATATGTTACATTCTTCAACTCTAATTTGTTCCATCATGTTGCCTTTTTCTATGTAGATTTTATTGGAGATCAGGTATGACTTAAATATCAATTCTTAGATTAAAAGTGTTAAATAATCATTTGAATTAACTTACTTTTTTCAAGCTTAGTTCTTTCCTTAATGTATGTTGCACAGTATACCAGAAATAGTTTTTGATTTTTTATATTTCCCATAGATGGATGACAAAATTGTGAAACGATGCATGCAGTTGATGGCCTACTTATTGATGTCTTCTTCTTCTTCGGCGGGGTCGACAACGAGGTCACTGAATCGATTAGGTTTTAGTGGGAAAATGGTGGATTTACCAGCTGCCTCGTTGAGCATGAGTTTCATTGCGTTTGCGTCGGTGGCAGCTTCTTCTGTGTTCTCTGCATTTGCACTCGCCAAACGCATCCTTTGGTGATCAAAGTTATATATTTCCTTCTTGTTATTTACATTTGTGTAATCTCATGCCTTCCAAATTTTTTATTGCTGCCATTTTCAGTAGCCATGTTAATTGCGACGCCTCCAACAAAGAAACATTATAAATTTAAGGGAGGAGATTTTGAGGTCAAACAAGAAAACTTAGCGATGCACTCAGGAATTATAGATTGTAGTTAGTGCTAGTTTTCTTTAAAATAAGTGTCGTTTAGAACCACGAATTGTTTTGGAGTTTATTATAAAACTAAGTTTTGATATATACTTTAAAATTCTATTATTATAATAATTATTTGTTTGTAACTTATTATATACTAATTCTAAAAGGATATATTTTCGAGACAAAATGTACCTTCAACTAAAATTGAAAAAATAAAAAATACAATGGATTTCGTTGAAATTTTCAGCATCTATTTTTTTCCGTATGTTTTGTAATTGAAATAACAAAAAAATTGAGAAACAATCATTGTGTTTTGAGGAAAAGAAAATTTGACTTTTGGTGCATCTTGTCTAGAGCATAACTATCACCATTATAAAATAGGGGAAAACATGACGCTGAGTAATTTTGATAGATGAAAATATCTAAATAGATGAAAGGAAGGATGACACAAGACCGAGTATATTTTATTATAATATTAACTTACCCAATAATTAATCAATTGTTAACTAATTAGGGGATCCTATTATTATTTTTATATTACAAAGCTTAAGCTAATCTTTACAATAATTTTATACTAGTTGGACAAAGTAAAAAAATAATAGATCAAGTAATCCCATATATAATACGATGGAGACACTTCTCTTCCTCTAAGTTAATCCAAGTCAATATTTAGATATAGAGTTTTGTCACACCCCTTATTATCTTCACTTTCTTTATAAATTTTTATTTTTCAACTTGTTCAATGATTGATTTAAAATAAGGTTACTAATGACATTAAGTTAACAATCAGACACACTACACTCTATCAATGATAAGAGAAGTAGTTGTATATTACAATCAATCATCCACCGAATTCAACAAGCTTTACAACACTTGAAGAAGAGTGTCACTTATTATCTTAGTCTAATGTTCTACTAAAAGAAGATATATTATTATTGACAACATTGATAGTAAAGGCCTCCAACATGATGTCATTGAATTTCCTCTTTTTTTTCAAGATTTTTTTACCCCATTGAGGATGCAAGAATCTCAAAGTTAGAACATTCATCATCCATTATATAATAGTTTTTGTTGAAATGTATATGTAGGATGGTGAGAAATTTCCTATCTTCGAGCTCTAGAATAGTATTATGCAATTTCGTTACCATCCACCTCCCAAATAAAGCCATCAATCATCTCAATACATCCTTCCTTTTGATCTATGTAGTCATCTAGTATGCATACCACAATTTCATAGAGAAACCAATCAAACCATTGGTCATGTGCACCCAAAAACACTTACACAAGATCTTGAATCACCACCCTAACTCAAACTTTAGCTAATTAATTTTTATATTTTGACAACTTGATATTTATGTGTGATTTGGCAATTGAAATATTCATAGAATCCACAAAAATGGTATTTGAGATAGGTGATTTGGGTTTAATGAACTATTTTTTCTCATCCAAGTGAATCAAAATGAAAATCATATGTTTCATTTACAATCCAAGCATATGCAAATGATATCTTGCAAATTTTTAATATGAAAAAATACAAATTAACCTCAACACCTATTGCTATAGGTTTAAAATCAAGAAATAACGAGAAAGTTTCTAAAGTTGATCCAACTTTGTGTAGAAACTTGATTTTAATGTTTTGTATCTAACAACCACATGGCTATATATATAATGTTTTTAGTTTTGTCTAATTTTGAGGTTCATAGAATCTCTAAGATTCTTGCATTGGAAATCAAGGAAAGTGATTTTCAAATATGTTACTTGAACAAAGAACTAAGAAATTTACTCTACTTGAGTTCAAGCAACTTTGAAATTATAGGCTACACTAGAATAGTGATTCTACATGTAGTATAGTTGATTGAAAATGTATCATAGCGATATTTTCATTTTCAATTGGGTGTTGTATTTTGGGATTCAAAGAAACAACCAATTGTCACTCTTGAATAACCTAAAGTAGACTATGCAACAACTATAGGAGTAGCATGTTAAATTGCAAACAATTAAATCAAAAAATATATAATATAATATTGATTGATATTACATTAGATTGAATGATACAATTTCATTAAACAATCATGTGGCTTATAAATCAATAGTGTGTGTAACATCTCCTCAAGTAGTGCCCAAAAAAAAATTAACTGAATCCTACCTCCCTAGCTTCTTGAAGGGATAATCATGATGTTAAGCCCATCTTTTTCATTAGGGACACATGTGAATTCCCCTATTTTCTTTAGGGACAAATATTCCAAGTCCCCACTTTTAGGGACACAAATAGGTTTCTTCTCGTGGAAAAAATCATCCTTGAGCTATAAACTAGCTTGAGATGGTAAAAAAATCCCACCTATGTTACCTAAAACCTCTTATAGATCTACACATTAACCACTAATATTGTTTAGTGCATCTCAAATGATCTTTCAGACAAAGTTATTCCTTTTTCTTTGGTTTACCTTTGGAGAGATATAACTTTTCCCTTCCTATGGAAGTCTAATATAAACCTCCAATCCATAAACATCTACAACTTGGTGCATTAATGAATTCACATTATCTTTAGGTGTTGAAAGACAAGTATTTTCTATCACATGTGTTGTCTGCACTTTCACAATGAAAAACTTTCTCTCAAATTTATCTATAGTAAGTGATTTCCTTCTAGTTTCCTCAAGGGTTAGAATATTGTCCAACGTCTTGATAATCTTAGACATTGAGTTGCCAATATTTTTCATTTTTCTTTCTCAAACAATAAATGATATTAACATCTTTACACCCATATACTAATGATAAACATTTTTAAAACTTCATAAACATACAACGTTGACTCCAATAAATGATAGACCCAAACCTCTACAAGTAACTTTGGATATAATTAAAATCTACCTCAGTAATGCCAATAATAAAGTACCCCTTCCAAAATCATAAATTGCATACATACTTGAAAATGCCATAATGTACATAGAATTTTGTTCAAGAAACAACATTGCACCTGAAAAGGAATAGATGTTGCAGTGCCCTCTTTACAAGGATCAATGTGACATCGAGATAAATATACAACCTTCATACATCTATTATGATCTTTGATCACTCTCTTTTCTATAAATTCTTTTATAACTTCTTAACTATTTAATCTAATATGGAGTGATATTTAATAGGAGAATATGGCACTACTATTTACATAGCACAAAATAATCCTCCACCAATCATCAATGCATTTGATGGAATAAGAAGATTGATAAAGGTTTTTCTTGTACAAACTGTAGATAATTGTAAACCATTATCTAGTAACATTCATTCATATGAACTTCTTGTACATTAAAAACTTATTTTTATCATTACAGATGAGAGTACAATTATTGCAGTCTTTCAAACTAGTTATAGAAACATATTGATATTTTTTAGTTATGTAGCTAATTTCAAGGAAAAGGTGACAAAAAAACCCACTGCTACCTCATAAATATTATATTATATTTTCTATATAAAAACAGACTCACTAAAGGTAAGTGCAAGAAGTCGGGTCTCACTTTTGGGCAAAAAGTGGAAGTGTTTTTCCTATTTTTAAAATTTCTTGTCTATTGATGCCAAAATTTGATGCATTTAGATATTGAATATAAAAAATCTTCAGAAGTAAAACTTGTAGTGCTCAGAATCTACTTTTTGAATATGTAATTTATTTGTGTACCCATATGATAGATTTCTTTTTTGGTGTGGATCTTTAAAACCCACCTTTTCAAAATGCTTGTTTCAAGACCATACCACACTCATGTACGAACACCATAATTTGACACAAATAAACGTATATTTGCTAATTCTTTTTTAAAAACTTACCTAACACACCAAAGATTGATATAATGTTTTTTTTAATCTTTTATTCAATAATTTTTAATTGGCTATAAAGGTAAATTATAAAACCTCTCGTGTATGGACACCATAAATTTGATCAAAATTTCACTTTATTCAAATATATATATATATATATATATATATATATATATATATATATATATATATATATATATATATATATATATATATATATATATATATTTCAAACTTGGAAAGAATTGAATGCAAATTGATGACATATAAATTAATTTAAAGAAAAACCATAAAATAAAAAAAGTTATTAGAGTTTTGGTGAATGTCACTATTTTACATTTAGGTACCACCTTTGATTAAAAAATAATACAAAAATAGTAATTAAAATCATAACACTATAAAATTTAAATTTATGAAATTAGGACAGTAAGATTTCTAATGAGTTTTTGTTTCATAAAAAAAATTGATTAGGAAGATCCTCTAAAAATTATGGCAAGGCATGAATTTGTTAGTTCAATGTCTTAGCCAAATCTTGAGAGGTCAAGGCATAGGCTTGGTCTCACCAAGCCTATCCTAATAAGAAATCTGAGGCAAGAAAAAAATCTTGCCCCATGTTGTAAGAAATGGACACCTCTTATATGAAATTCAAAAAGTGGGTACCCATTTTGAAAAATTTAAAGCGGTGTTCAAAATCCCCTAAAAAAATAAAAATTTAGAAACAAATACCCATTTTTTTAAACTAAAAAAAGGGTACCCAATTTTTAAACAACAAGTACTCATTTTTTACTTGTAAAAAATAGGTATCCATTTCTAAAAAATTCAAATTTTTAATTTTTTCAAAAATGGGTACCTGTTTTTTGAAAATAGAAAATGGGTACTCGATTTAAAGAAAAAAATGCATGCCAATTGTTTTAAATTAGGTACCCATTCCATAAGAGGTCTCATTTCATGGAATTGACTTTCGTGGAATTGCGACCCAACTTTGTGCATTCACCTCTAAAATACTTTGAGTAAAATATCATTGTAGAATAATTGATAACTTGGTGATTTAGTGTACAGATAAAACACAAGAGGAACACCTCCTTCTCTTGCATTTTAGACCTCACAAACATAGGAGAATATAGATGCACTGATACTATATGTGAGAGTTCAAATAGGAAAACACATTGTATTATAAATTGATATTACTTTACTTTCAATGGATACATTTTCATTCAAGTCATGGGAATTATAAAGCCTTGTATTCCTATTTGAAAACTATCTTATAGGAGTGCCTTCAATTAGCTTATATGTGACCTAATAATATTTAAATATTATCTAATTTATAAAACTAATATAAACCTAAATTATTCTAATATAATACAACAACATAAGCTATAGGGATGAGAAAAATATTGAAATAACCAAGGCATGAATAAGAAGAGGCAATTAAAATATATTATGGCAATAACTTAGTTGTAGAAAATTATTGAGGAGTACAATATTTCTCAAAAGAAGAAAACATAATGACATAGTGTATCATTGTATTGAGGAGATGGTCAATAATTGTGAAATACTTTTGGAGCATTGCATATCTAAAGAATTGATTGAAGACATATTAAAAAAACTATTGGGAAAGGAATTATTTATGTATAAATGAGGAAACTTGTGAATTGTAAAACTGGCAGTTATGATTAACGAGGAGTGTCAAATATAATCACCAATTACAGACATCACTATGCTTGTCCTAAACTTCCTACTACTACTTTTAATCATTCAAAACTTTTCCATTTTGAAAGAAAACAAGATTATCTAGAAAAATATTTAGCTAATTCCTCCTTACAATATTGAATACGGTGATTTGAAATATATTAAAAACTATGCTATTTATATTTTTCATCCTTCGTTTTCAAGTGTCCATATATGTAGAACCAAGGATAAATTTTTGTAAGGTAAAAAACTACAAGAGGCTATAAGTATTTTTTCAACAAGATATAGATAAAAGATAAGTGCAAAAATAGTAGGTTTGAAAAGGGGAAGGACAAAAGCTTTATTGTAGCAATAGCCAGTTACATTATATATTTGTGTGCAATTTTAGAGAAATAAATTTGGTTTGTATATCAATCTAAATATTTTATAATATGTGTATGCACATATATATACATATTTGTGTGTTTGTGTATGTACATGTGTGTGTGTGTGTGTGTGTGTGTGTGTGTGTGTGTGTGTGTGTGTGTGTGTGTGTGTGTGTGTACACATGTATACATTTTCATTCAGTTCACATGGTCAGTAAGGACCATAATTCTTCAATCCTAGGTCCCATTCAAATTCATCTTTTAGATATGCCATTTGATAGCCTCCCTTCCCACATTATGTCAAATTTTCAAAATCTATATTAGCAAATGCTTCACAATCAAAGGTTTTGAGAAAACAATAACTCACCTTCTTAACAGTCCATCTTTCCTCTGGAATACCATAGCCCAAAGTAGTAGAGGGACCTTTATTAATCAAATATACAATATTATTAATAGCCTCCACCCACATATTTAAGGGCAACCGTGCATGCAACCTCATGCTTCTTGCACGCTCCATTATAGTCTTGTTCATGCGTTCAGCCACTCCATTTTCCTATGGAGTCCTTAGAAAAATTTTCTATCTATGAATACCATTAGTAGATCAATAAACCCCAATAAGATCACTAGATATCTTGGTATCCCTTTCTCGTTGGAACCTGCCCTCAAATACATGTGGTCATGGGTTAAAGAGAAGATTGATAAGAAGCTTAACAAATGACACAATAGGGTGTTATCTCTAGCAAGAAGAATTCAAGTTTTCCACAAGATGTTGTCCTCCTACACCATTTACTATTCCTCTGCCTAGTTTTTTAACAATTATTAGATTGTTGAAATTCAGAAGTCCATCAAACAATTTCTTTGGTCTGATAGCGAGGGTAATAGTAAAATTCATTCTATTTAGTGGGGCTTGGTGCCACATCGACAAGGCCCTTCGAGGACTTGGGCTAAGGGATTTAAGAATTCAGGGCATTGCCCTATTTGGTAAATGAATTTTTCAATCCATGGAGGGTGACTATCCTTGGAAAGTGTTGGTTAGAAACAAAATTGAGACGGGTGTGCCTAAAAAGCCAAATCTTGGACTAATCTCCCCTTTTGCAACCTTATTATTGGAAATTTTCCTATCTTAGTCCAAGGTTTTGTGGTCTTCAGATCTATTTGGAAGGCTTGGGACCATGTTAGGAAATTCATCACTAACAAGGATTTTCATTGTGATAATCAACTCCATGGTGAAATATCCATTTGGTGGAATCTTCACCTAAATTGTAAACCTTTGAAGTTACCCAAGGATGTTCTACTAGACTGTGGGCTAAGAAAGGTATGAAACCGTTCATAGATCTCTTTGAGTAGAATCAAATTACTCCTTGGGATGTGCTTTAAAATAATTATGATATCCTTGATTCCTATAAAAGAACTTATAACATGATTGTGCAAGCTATTAATGGTCTTCCCACTATATGCCATGTTGATTCTCAAAAGCACCTTAAGTGTAACTGGCCTGGTGGAGTTGTCACAAATTTACTTAAGGCCAAGAATATATATAGAATTCTTGATTGTAATACAGATATTATTGATCATGTCAATATTTTTTGGTACTTTTCTTATGATGTTGATGTTTGGAAAATATACTTTGATATCTTGTGGAAGAATTCTATTGAGCCTAAAATTAGATGCTTGAGATGGTTAGTCATGTTGGCCAAGCTGCTTATTAACATAGATTCGTCTAATTCTAATATTTGTAATTTATGCAGAGTTCCTAAAACTAGTAGATATATTATTTTAGATTGTATTTTTGCTAAAGAAGTATGGAGAATGTTCGGCATTGTTTACCCTATTGATGTTAATATTCTTGATATTACCACTGGTCATATTAATGGTCTTCCTATTATTTTAAAATATTTTGTCATCTAACATTCTCTAGCAAATCTGGAAGTGCAGGAATGAGGAGAGGTACCAAGGTAAGTTCAGGGATCTTACTAATTTTTTTCAAAAACTCACTTATTTTAAAATTTCTTTGCAAGTGTAGGCTACTATGTTGATCGATCGAGACAAGATGAGAAGGTTCCTTCATGATGGGCATGCTTCTTTTTTTTGTTACGAGTTGAAGCATAGATACCAATGGTGTAGAACCCTAGATGATCTATAGACTTTTGAGCAAGCTTGCATTAGGATGAACAAGGAAATCAGTAAGGAAGTGAATGCTAAAAAAGAAGATATGTTTAAGCTTATGCAAATTCAAGAACATAAAAGCCTCATTAGGATGGAGGGTCCCTTAGGTTGGACTGCTTGGGTGGTCAATTAATATGATGTTCTTAGTTAGATATTCCTTCTTCTCCTCTTTTTGTTATGTTGTACAATTGACACTATTCTTCCTTTGTGAGGCTTGGCCTCCTTGTTGATTTTTATGGTGTACTTTGGTTGCTTTGTATTTTGTTTTACTCTTATATCTAACAGAAAAAATAATCTTCAAATTTATGACTGCAATACTCACCACCATTATTAGATTTGAGACATTTTAATTTCTTTCTAGTCTCATTTTACAACCAATCATTTCCATTTCTTAAAAGTTTGAAATACATCAGATTTCTATCTAACAAAATAAATCCATACTTTTCTAGTTGCATCATCAATAAATATAACATAATAATGAGAGCCACCAAGGGAAGATACTTGAGCTAGTCCCCATACATCTTTATGCACAAGCTCTAATCTCTCACTTTTCTTTTCCTTCCCAGTCTTCACAAAACTCACTCTCTTTTTTTTTCCATAGACACAACTTTCCACAAAAATCCATATTAACACATTTCATACTTGGTAAAACTTTTTTTGAATGAATTACTTGCATACCTTTCTCACTCATGTGCCCAATTTTGTTGTGCCACAACATTGTATCAGAATCTATAGAAGCTATTTGTTCTCCTTGCTCAACTATAACAATTGTTCTTGAACATTCATTTTTCTCTGAAACAATCAAAGTAGAACGAACAATATAACCTGTACAAAGATATAAGGTGCCTACTTTCACACCTTTTGGTACTACAAGGGAACCTTTTTAAATCTTCCAATTTTTATCATTAAAAGTAACTACATAACCCTCATCACCAAGTTTCCCTACTGAAATTAAATTCCTACTTAGCCTTAGAACATGTCTTACCTCATGTAGTAGCCAATGATTCTCATTCTGCAACTTAATTTTAAAATTTCCATTTCCAACAATCAGATAGGGTTCATTATCCTCCAAATAAACAAGTCCAAAATCCCCTTGGACATAATCAATAAAATAACCTCTATGAGGTGTAGCATGAAATAAAGTATCATAATCTAAAACTCATGAATCATCAACACTTTCTAAAGACAGAAGCAAAGCATCCTCTTTGGATTTGTTACTTATCACATTTGCCTCCTTGTTCCCTTTTGGTTTATTTTCTTCATTTTTCTTTTGAGTCTAACAATCTTTTTTCTTATGTCCTATTTTACCACAGTACCAACAATCTCTCAGTCCTCTAGATTGAGACCTTTTCCTCTTGGTTTCCCACGATTTTTAAAAATATTTCATCTCTTAGTTGTTCTACCTCTACTTTGTGCATTCAAAGCAGTTCGTGATGTAGATCCACCTAAAGATTTCCTATGATTTTCCTCACTCAAAATAACACTGATCACATCATCAAATTTTAAGGTATTAGATTCAGAAACATAGTTATTCACAACCATTACCAAGCCATTTCAACTTTTAGGCAAAGAACAAAAAATCAAGAGATCCCTAATTTCTTCATCAAAATTAATACCCATAGAAGATAACTAACTAATAATAGTATTAAACTCATTTAAATGACCTGCAATAGATCCACCTTATGCCATTTTCATATTAAATAAATGCTTCATGTGAAATACCTTATTTGAGGTGGAGGGTTTTTCGTACAATTTTGCTAGGGTTTCCATCAAATATTTTGTCGTCTTTGCTTTTGTAATGTTAAATGTCACTGCTGGTGTCAAGCATAATTGAATGCTTCCAAGTGCCTTTCTATCTAAAATCTCTCAGTCCTCATCTGACATAGTTCCTTATTTCTTAGATTTTTCTTCCAACGGATTCCATAAATCCTTCTGATAAAGATAGTCTTCCATTTACATCTTCCATAACTGAAAGTTCTACCCATTAAACTTCTCCATCTTTAGCTTACCCTTTTCTGCCATAGCTCCTACTCAACTATGAGACTCCCACTCAACCACAAGACTATCCTATAGAAGATCATTAAAAAAAATGACAGCGGTCTGGCTGAAAACAAATGATGACAATCTAGCTTTGTTACCACTTGTTAGGATTAATCTCAGACAGAAATAACAGTTACATGTAAATATAACCAATACCAAAAAATAGTAGATCACATAAAAGAGAACACAAGACACCAAGATTTAGCATGGTTTACCCAATTGCTGGGCTACATTAACCAACAACAAGTCCAATATTATTATTATCCAATGATTACAACCTTATTACAATTCGTAATCCCTTACTGCTCAATACCACCACAAGAACCAATTTTTGCATCACAGATTATGAAAATCCCTTACCCTAAGCCAAGCTTGGAGCTGCCCATGAAAACCCTGCGGGGGCATTGCCCCTTGACCCCACCCTATACTATGACAGGGAGCACACTTGAGGCAGCGTAGGGGCACCGTACCTTGACCCCGTCTTGGGGGCGTTGCCCCCAAACCCTCATAGAAATAATCTGGAGGGAAATCATGCCAAATAAACCTCTAAGTCTGATTAGGCTCCACATCACAACACAAATCCAATAGGAAAAATATGATTGAATAAATTTTTTAAGAATGGAACTTATTTGAAAAAGTTTTGTGAAGATGTCACATTCACTAAAGTTGCCTTCTGCAAGAGTTTCAAATTAACAAGAGATGCAAAGCAACACATGTAAAGATGTGTGGAAGAAAAAGGGTGTAGAAAAATCACCTTAATTTTGTTTGTTTTTAGATGTTAGAAAATGAAAAAGACCACTCGAAAAAATCAAAGCAACCAATCATAAAATAGAATTAAATGTAAAAATAACAACGCTAATAGAATAATTTTAAAGGAGTCTATGATAAAATGGCTTCCCACATTTTTTAGGAATAAACCAATAGGCAAAAGTAACATGACAACTATAGTCTCCTAGTTATATAGGTGGAACTAAAGCTTGATAATTAAATGAACATTAATTTTAAAAATATAATAATTCTAAATTCAAAGATCATATTTTGTGGATGATAAAATAGAAAACTCATAAGTCTCCTAGTTATATAGATGGGACTAAAACTTGATAATTAAATAGACATTAGTTTGAAAAATATATTAATTCTAAATTCTCCTAACTATATAGATGGAACTGAAACTTGATAATTAAATGAACATTAAGTTTACAAATATAATATATTAATTCTAAATTCAAAGATCATCTTTCGTGAATGATAAAATAGCAAACTCGTATTTTATTTGAGGAAGGATTACAATTTTCTTTTCACAGCTATGAGCTATATTTATCATGTGAATGTCCCTATTGAACAAACTAAATAAAATAGTTTAAAAAGAAACAATACTCATTGTTTGAAGGACATTCAATTATTTAATCAATAGAGAGGAAATCGACGAGTATGTTGGGAACGATGTAGATGGATTGAGAAACACGCCATTGCAACTATGCTGGCCATGCTTACAAACTGGTGCATTAAAACTATAATAATTAGACGACAAGCTTATATTGAAATCATGATTCAATTTAATTTCAAAGGTTCTCGTTTAGGAAAGGTTGGTCAACGGCGAACACTATAAAGATAGGAAAAATGCCTTCCATATTTTCTATGATACAGTTCATGCCCTCTCGTCTATAAATCAATAAAGTTAATGTAAGCTGATAATATATTAAAGTAATAACCCATTTGGATGGAAAGTGTTAGAGAATGGCAGAGGTGCGAGCTTCATGAAAATGCCCATGTTTACAAGAATGGAGACAATCGAGAGCAGCTAGCATCTGATCCCCCTATGATACACAAGACCAATGTAGTCCATGAACTAGAGGACTTAGAGGTGTCTACTAATAATTTGGAGGGGGGCAACCATGAAGGAATACCACCCCTTAAAAAGGAGGGCCCTACAAAAGTGAAGACCACCATGAGCTTCTTTCATGAGAAAAAAGAGCAACGCATTCAAATTATCAACATTGGGTATATCTAATTTATATTATTGATTGAAATTGTTATACGATAGTTTTTGTATCAATGTGTCAGATTATGCATCATAAAGATAGAGAGATTTTTTTTCTTTTTCTTATATTTTCTCTTATTATAAAACATGATTCAAAATATTGAAAAAACTATCACACAATCTAACTCAAAATCATTACAATAAGAACTATATAATGTTAAGATCATTGTGTATGATTGAAATTGAAACTTCTGTAATATGAACAAGGATGTTTGAAGAAGTGGGCTTCTATGAGTGTATGCAATTGACAATGTTTGTACAATTTGTAACAAGTTTTGCTTGGGCATTGGAGTAATAGCATTTGTCTAGTTGGTTTTGCAGCTTGGGAAAGGGATATATGTTACGTTCTTCAACTCTAGTTTGTTCCATCCTGTTGTCTTCTTTTATGTAGATTTTATTGGGGATCAAGTGAGTAGTATACCATATGACTTAAACATAAGTTCTTAAGTTAAAAGTGTTAAAAATAATCAAAATTCACTTACTTTTTCCAAAAAAAATTTCTTTAACTTTTTTTCTTTCTTTGATGTATGATGTTTAAAAATAGCCTACAACCTATACAAAAAATAGATTGTGATTTGTTTATGTTTCCCATGGATGACAAAATTGTGAAACGATGCATGCAGTTGATGGCCTACTTATTGATGTCTTCTTCTTCTTCGGCAGGGTCGATAACGAGGTCACTGAATCGATTAGGTTTTAGTGGGAAAATTGTGGATTTACCAGCTGCGTCTTTGAGCATGAATTTCATTGCGTTTGCGTCGGTGGCAGCTTCTTCTGTGTTCTCTGCTTTTGCACTCGCCAAACGCATCCTTTGTGATCAAGTTATACATTTCCTGGTTATTTACATTTATGTAATCTCATGCCTTCCAAATTTTATTGCTGCCATTTTCAGTAGCCATGTTAATTGCGACGCCTCCAACAAAGAAACATTATCATTTTTAAGGGAGGAGATTTTGAGGTCAGACATTAAAACTTGGCGATGCAATCAAGAATTATAGATTGTAGTTAGTGCCTAGTTTCCTTAAAAATAAGTGCCATTATAATATAACAGGAAGCCAAGTAATTTTGTTACATGAAAATATCTAAATAGATGAAAGGAAAGATGACACAAAACCCAATATATTTTATTAGAATATTAACTTACTGACTATTTAATCAATTGTTAACTAATTAAGGGATCCTATTATTATTTTTATATTACAAAGATTTTGCTAATCTTAACAATTATTGTATACTATTGGATAGAGTTAAAAATAATAGGTCAAGTAATCTCATATAATATGATGGAGACACTTCTCTTCCTCTAAAGTAATCCTAACCAAGATTTGGGTACAGAGTTTTATCACACCCCTTATTATATTCACTTTTTTATAAATTGATTTATTTTTTCAAAAAACTTAATGATTTATTTAAAATAAGGTTACTAATGACATTCTGTTAACCATCAAATACACTACACTCTATCAATGATCAGAGAAGTAGTTGTATATTACAATCAATCATCCATCGAATTTAACTACCTTTACAACAATTGAAGAAGAGTGTCACTTATTATCTTAATCTAACGTCCTACTAAAAGATGATATGTTATTGTTGATGACACTGATAGTAAAGGCCTCCAACATGATGTCATTGAATTTCCTCTCTTTTTTTTCAATATTTTTTTACCCCATTGATGATGCAAGAGTCTCAAAGTTAGAACATTTGTAATCCATTATATACGATATATTTTTGTTGAAATGTATATGTAGGATGGTGAGAAACTTCCTACCTTTGAGCTCTAGAATAGTATTTGCAATTGCCTCACCATCCACCTCCTTGATAAAGTCATCAGTCATCTCAATACATCCTTTCATTAAATGTATGTAGCCATCCAGTCGGCATGGCACAATTTCATAGAGAATCCCATCACTCCAATGATCATGTGTACCCAAAAACACTTGTACAAGATCTTGAATCACCACCCTAACTCAAACTTTAGTGAATTATTTTTTATATTTTGACAACTTGATATTTATTATTCATAGAATCCACAAAAAACTGAATTTGAGATAGGTGATTTGGGTTTAATGAACTACTTTTTTTTGCCTCTAAGTGAATCAAAAATGAAAATGGCATATTCCATTTACAATCCAAGTATATTTAAAAGATATCCTGAAAATTTGTAATATGAAAAATTATAAATTAACCTCAATGCCTACTGCTATAGGTTTAAAATTGAGAAAGGATGAGAAATGTTCTAAAGTCGATCCAACTCTGTATATGAAACTTAATTTTAGTCTCATGTATCTAATAGCCACACGACCATATATAATGTTTTTGGTTAGAATAATTTTGAGGTTCATGGAATCTCTATGAAATTCTTGCATTGGAAATCAAGGAAAGTGATCTTGAAATATGTTAGTCAAACAAAGACCTATGAAATACTCTACTTGAGCTGAAAGAAGCTTCAAAATTATATGTTACATTAGAATAACAATTCTACATGTAGTATAGTTGATTGAAAATACATCATGGTGATATTTTCATTTTCAATTGGATGTTGTAGTTTTGGATTCAAAGAAACAACCAATTGTGAGTCTTGAATCAACTAAAGTAGGCTATGCAACAACTATACGAGTAGCATGTTAAATTTTGAGAAATTAAATAAGAGTATATAATATAGTGTTGATTGATAGTACATTAGATAAACAATCATGTGGCTTCTAAATCCATAGTGTGTCTAACATCTCCAAATTTAGTGAGAATCTGAGGGTACCCCTATTGGAGGTAATTCAAATCCCTACAAATAACCACATAGTGGAAACACAACAAGATACACATTTTGATACCAAATGCAACTCTTTATTCATATAACAACTATTTACATTAAATATACCCAACTGTAAGGCCTTACGAGTTAGGGCCAAATACAAAAAGTAATTAAAAAATAGTTATGCAAGATCCCTCAAGATCCAACTCCACAATAATCCTAGCTAGTCCAAGATCCAACTGCACACTATTCTGAGCTAGTCTAGATCCACAGTCTGGTAGAAAACTTGAAGGAAATCTAAACTTGTACTCGCAACCCCACCAAGCAATCTCCTGGTTTATCAAGCCATAGCTAGTAGCCCTTGTCAAAATTCACTTGTACACTTCATCCTCTTCTCCAGGATGAATGACTATATCTTGAATCACTCCCTTGAATGAATGCCTAAAAGATTCCACAAGACCCCTTACTTATACCTAGATAAGCCACAAGTTATCCCATCACATTACAAATTAAAACAGACTCTTACATTAATTTTTTGCATAAGCCAAAGGTCGGACACAACACAAATAAAATACCCATACATAAATTAAATGCTAAAAGTCAACTCACAGACAACTTAGGTACCATAGGGACCAAGACCAAACCTATTGTTAGAGAAATCCATGCTGAGTGTCAACATCTCACCAGACATAACCAAATTCCTTCACTAATTGAGCACCCATATGTGTTGAGTCCCCTAGAAGCAACCATGCTCTTTCACTAACCAAGCTAACTTGGGAAACACTACTGCTAAGCTCCCAAGATCTGTCGAGTTCACCAAGTATCATTGAACATCTTATTTAACTAAGTCACTCAGTTAACACAATAACCAAACCAAATCAATATTGACTAAGTCACACTTTATTCTTTGATTGATTCCTCCAACTTTAAGGTACAACCATACAATCCTACAAGATTGCTAGCCAACCAAGGATGCTCATGCATCATCTCCTCAAGTAGTGCCCAATTATTTTTTTAACTAAACCCCACCTCCCTAGCTTCTTAAAGGGATAATCTTGATGTTAAGTCCCTCTTTTTCTTTAGGGACACATGTGAATTCCCCTCTTTTCTTTTAGGGACACAAATAGGTTTCTTCACATTCCAAAAATTATCCTTGAACTATAGACTATATTGGGATGATTAAAACATCCTACGTATCTTTCCTAAAACCTCTTATAGATCTAGGCATTAACAAAAAATCTTGTTCAGTGCATTAATTTTTGTCTCAAATGATCTTTTGGACAAAGCTATTCCTTTTCCTTTGGTTTTCCATTAGACAGATAAAAATTTCCCCTTTCTATGGAAGGCTTATATAAAGCTCCAAACCATAGTCATCTACAACATGGTGCATCAATAAATTCACATTATCTTTAGGTGTTGAAAGACAAGTATTTTGTATCACAAGTGTTGTCTGCACTTTCATGACAAAAAAAATCCTCTCAAATTGATCTATAGTAAGTGAGTTCTTTCGAGTTTCCTCAAGGGTTGGAATATTGTCCAATGTCTTGATAATCTTAGACATTGAGTTGCCAATATTTTCCATTTTTATTTCTCAAACAATTGATGATATTAACATGTTTAGACTGGTATACTAATGATAAATATTTTTAAAACTTCATAAACTGACAATGTTGACTCCAACAAATGATAGATCCATACCTCTAAAAATAACTATGGATATAAATAAAAGCTTCTTCAATAATCCTAGGAAATAAAGTACCCCTTCCAAACTCATAAATTGTGTACAAACTTGAAAATGCAATAATTTAAAGAATTTTTTTTCAAGCAACAACTTTCCATCTAAAAAATAATAGATTTTGTAGTGCCCTCTTTTACAATGATCAATGCAAGATCAACTTGAACATGAAACCTTCATACTTCTATCATGATCTTTGATCATTCTCATTTTCTATAAATTCTTTGATAACTTCTTAGTTGTCTAATCTAATATGGAGTGAGATTTAATAGGAGAATATACACTATTATTAACATAGCACAAAGTAATATTCCACCAACCTTCAATGTATTTGATGGATTAGGAAGATTGATAACTTGGTTTTTCTTCTACAAACTATAGATAATTCAAAGAGATTATCTAGTAGAATCATTGTTACATTCATTCATACAGACTTTTCTTTTTGTACCTCAAAAGCTTATTTTTATCATTATGGATGAGAGTACAATTCTTGCAATCTTTCAAACTAGTTATAAAACATATTTATGCATTTTAGTTATGTAGCTAATTTCATGGAAAAGGTGACAAAAAGACCCACCAATATTCTCATAAAAATTATATTTTCTATATAAAAATTGACTTGCTAAAATACTTTGAGTAAAATGTCAATGTAGAAAAATTGATATCTCAATGAATTATTGTATAGACAAAAAACAAGAGGAACACCTCCTTCTCTTGTAGTTTAAACCTCACAAACATAGACAAATATAGATGCATTGATACCATATGTGAGAGATCAAATAGGCAAACATATTATATTATCAAATGAAATTACTTTAGTTTCAATGGACACATTTTGATTCAAGTTATGCGACTTATAAAGCCTTGTCTTCATGTTTGAAAAATATCTTATAGGAGTGCCTTCAACTAGCTTATATGTGAACTAATAACATTTAAATATTGTCAAATTTATAAAACGTTAATATAAACCTAAATTATTTTAGTATAGTATAACAACATAAGCTATATGGATGAGAAGAATATTGAAATAATGAAGGTATGAATAAGAAGAGGCAAATAAAATATATTATGAGGATAAATCAGTTATAGAAAGTTATCAAGGAGTGTAATATTTCACAAAAGAAGCAAACACAACGACATAGTCTATCATTCCATTGAGGAGATGGTCAATAATTGTGAAAGAGCATTGCATGTGTAAGGAATAGTTTGTAGACATATTAAACAAACCACTAGGGAAGGAAATAGATATTCATAAATGAGGAAACTTCTGAATTGTAAGTTTGGTAGTTTTGATTAAACGGTGGTGTCAAATATAATCACCAACTATGAACATAACTATCCTTGTCCTTGACTTCCTACTACCAATTTCTATCATTTCAATGTTTTTCATTTTGAAAGAAAATGGGATTATCTAGAAAAATATTTAGGTAATTTCTCCCTACCATATTGAATATGGTGATTTGAAATATATTAAAGACTATATTATTTATATTTTTCATCCTTTGTCTTTAGGTGTTCATAAATGTAGAACCAAGGACAATGTTTTTAAAGGAAGGTAATAAAATACAAGAGGTAATTATTTTTGCAACAATATATAAATAAAAGATAAGTGCAAAAATAGTAGGATTAAAAAAGGGGAAAGACAAAAGCTTTAATTGTAGCAATAGGCACTAGATTATAAATCTATGTGTAATTTTAGAGAAATAACCTTGTTTTATAAATGAATCTAAATATTTTATAATGTGTGTGTGTGTGTGTGTGTTTCTATATGTATGTATGTATGGCATGTATACATATTTCTTCAGTTCACATGGCCAACAAGCACCATAATTCTTCAATCGTAGGCATTGTTCAATTCATCTTTTTCATATGCCATTTGATAGCTCCCGTTCCCATGTTATGTTGGATTTTTCTAGTTATTTAACACCTTCTTGCATATATCAGATGATGATTTTGGGGAAAGATATGTGTGGCCTTCTGCCTACCACCAATATCTGTAAAATGGGGCAACTCTACAAGAGTGAAGGTCATTTGAATATTGACCATTAAAAATAATTTTAATTACCATTAAATTTAAGGAATTATATGTAAAACTATGAAGATAGGAGATAAAATAAAAAGTTCTAAATGTGACCATAGTCTGATTATTGGAGTACCAACATGTTCTAAACCTATTGACCAAGCTAACAGAGGCTCCAAGACCTCTACATATATATGCATTTCTTTAAATTTAATCATAATTATGATTATTGTTGAATGATCAATATTCAATTGAGCTTGACTCATGTATACTTTCTTCATTTCAACATGTAAAAGCACAAACCTATGTCACCTTTTATAAAGAAATGAGATATTAGAATGCGACAGTCCAACATTAATGACAAAAAAAAATGATATTTTTGTTTAGAACATGAAGATGATGTAAACTAATGAAATGTGTAGAATTGGATGAATTTTATGCTTATAATTTTTATAATTTTTTTGAGTAAGAATTGATTCATTTTATTTTATTTTGAAGTCCCTTTTTTAACTATTAAAAATATAGGGTGTAGTTCCCATCAAACAAGTATATAAAAATCATCATTTTTATTTTTTTATTTGAAAATATCTTATAGATAACATGTATAGCTAGGGAACAAGAAAAGAGATAAGTATTTTTGATGTATATTTTCTTTGTGATAAGTACTCAAGTTTGACCTTATCAGAATCCAATAGTTTTTCCCTCCTGTGAAAACGTCCCCATCAAATCTATACATTCCTAAAAAAAAAAATTACATATTCATGAAAAGGATTCTCTTCTCTAGAGATAAATATGATTTTTAAAATTTTTTTGTTATTATTTACTATTTTTTCCCCTTTTTTGAGGGAGCATCTTCTGAAATGTTGAAATATTGACTTATAATATTTTTAGATTATAACATATTATAACTAATCAAAATACTCAAAAATTTATATAATGATGATATTGAATTTGAGATCTAGAAAAGGGTATTTTTAGTTTTTGAAAAAATTGAGTTTTGATAGAGAAATGAGATTTGCCCAAAATAGGTTTTGGTATCGTAAATGGTGACATAGATCTGTGCTTTTACCCAATGGAGATCATTTAAGTTGCCCTTTTTTTTTAGGTGTTGTCTTTACATATGATATTGTATTTTTTTATTGGTATTTTATGTTTTGGGTATGCTCTCTTTTTACCCTCCTTTTCTATTTGTTTTTCCTTTTTTTCCCTAACAACTTATTATAGGAATTATGAAATAGGAAAAGATGGAAAGTAAAATAATTCTAATACATTAAAATATCAAAATAGATGAAAATAAAGATGACACAAGACTTTGTATATTTTATTAGAATATTATCTTACCAACTCCTTGATCAATTGTTAACTAATTAGGGATCTTTATTTTTTTATTACAAAGCTCAAGCTAATCTTAAGAATGTGTTTCTACTATTAGATATAGTTAATAATAAGAGGTCAAGTAATCCCATATAATATGATGGAGACACTTCTCTTTCTTTGAGTTCATCATAACGAAGATTTAGATATTGACTTTTGTCGCAACTCTCATTATCTTCACTATTTTTATAAATTTAAAAAAAAAATTCAAATTGTTTAATGCTTTATTTAAAATAATGTTACTAATGATATTTTGTTAAAATCATATGCACTACACTCTATCAATGATTGGAGAAGTAGTTGTATATTACAACAAATCATCCACCAAATTCAACAACCTTTACAACACATGAAGAAGAATGTCACTTATTATCATAATTTAGCATCCTACTAAAAGAAGATACATTATTATTGATGACACTAATCTTAAAGGTCTCCAACATCTTGTTATTCAACTTCTTCTTTTCTTCAATAGTTTTCTACCCCATTAATAATGCAAGAGTCTCCAAGTTAGAACACTCATCATCCATTATACAATAGTGTTTGTTGAAATTTATATTTAGGATGGTGATAAGGTTCCTATCATTGAGCTCTAGAATAGTACTTGGATTTGCCTCACTATACACCTCCCAGTTAAATTCATCAATCATCTCAATACATCCTTCCTTTTAATTTATGTAGTCAACTAGTATGCATAACACAATTTCATAGAGAAACCCATCACACCAATGATCAATTGCACCCAAAAAAAATAGAAAAGATCTTTAATCACAAACTTAACTCAAAATTTAGCAAATTATTTTGTTGTTTTGAAAACTTGATATTTGTAGATGATTTAACAATTTAGCTTAGGATGATAAAAAAAATCTTACATCTGTTTCCTAAAACCTCTTATAGAGATAGGCATTAACCACTAATCTTGAAGTGGGTTAATTTTTGTCTCAAATGATCTTTGGGAAAATGTTATTCATTTTCCTTTGGTTTTCCTTTGGAGAGATATAACTCTTCCTTCCTATGGAAGGTAAATATGATTCTCCAATCCATAGTAATCTACAACTTGGTGGATTAATGAATTCACATTATCTTTAGGTGTTGAAAGACAAGTATTTTCTATCACAAGTATTTTTTGCACTTCCATGATAAAAAAGTTCCTCTCAAATTGATCCATAGTAACTGAGTTCTTTCTAATTTCCTCAAGGGTTAGCATATTGTCCACTGCCTTGATAATTTAGACATTGAGTTGCCAATATTTTTCATTTTTCTTTGATCTCTCAAATAATAAATGCTATTAACATGTTTAGACCCATATGCTAATGATAATTATTTTTGAAAATTCATAAACTGACAATGTTGACTCCAACAAATGATAGATCCATACCTCTGAAAGTATACTTGGATATAATTAGAAAGCTTCCTCAATAATGTTAGGAAATAAAGTACCCCTTTCAAATTCACAAATTGCATACATTCTTGAAAATGCAGTAATGTTTAGAGTTTTGTCGAAGAAACAATATTGCATCTAAAAAAGAATAGAGTTAGCAGTGCCCTCTTTTACAACAATAAATGTGACATCAACATGAACATAAAGCCTTCATACTAATGCCATGATCTTTGACCACTCTCTTTTCTATAAATTCTTTGATAACTTATTAGTTGTCGGATCTAATACGGAGTGAGATTTAATAGTAGAATATGGCACTACTATTTACATAGCACAAAACAATCTTCCACCAAACTTCAATGTATATTATGGATTAGGAAGATTGAAAAAGTTTTTAATTCTACAAACTGTAGATAATTGGAAGAGATTATCTAATATAATCATTGTCACATTCATTCATACAAACTTGTTGTACCTAAAAAACTTATTTTTATTGCTAAAGATGATAGTATATTTTTTTGAATCTTTCAAACTAGTTATAGAAACATATTGATGATTTTAAGTCATGTAATTAATTTCATGGAAAAGGTGACAGAAAAACCCACCAATATGCTCATAAAAAATATATTTGTAATATAAAAAATGACTCAATGAAAATGAAACACTTTGAGTAAAATATCATTGTAGAAAAATAGATAACTCAATGATTTATTTTAGAGACAGAACACAAGAGGAACACCTCCTTCTTTTGAATTTGAGACCTCACAAACATAGGAGAATATAGATGCACCGATATTGTATGTGAGAGCTAAAATAAGGAAACATATTATATTATCAATTGATATTACTTTACCTTCAGATGATACATTTCTATTCAAGTCATGCAACTTGTAAAGCCTTGTATTCCTATTTGAAAACTATCTTATAGGAGTTCCTTCAACTAGCTTATATGTTAACTAATAACATTTATATTATATAATTTATAAAACTAATATAAAATTTAATTATTTCAATATAATTCAACAACATAAGCTATATGGATGAGAAGAATGTTGAAATAACCAAGGCATGAAAAAGAAGAGACAACTAAAATATATTATGACAATAGCTCAATTATAAAAGGTTATCGAGGAGTGCAATATTTCATGAAAGAGGGCAACACATCAACATAGCGTATCATTTCATAGAGGAGATAGTCAAAAATTGTGAAACACTTTTGGAGAATTGCATGTATAAAGAATAGTTTGTAGACATATTAAACAAACCTTTGGGAGAGGAAATATTTTTGCATAAATGAGGAAACTTGGGAACTATAAATTTGGCAATTGTGATAAGGGGAGTGGGTGGGGGGTAAAATATATTCACCAACTACAATATCCTTGTCCTAGAATTCCTACTACCACTATCTATCATTTCAATCTTTTCCATTTTGAAAGAAAATGGGATAATCTAGAAAAATATTTACATAATTTCTCCTTACCATATTCAATATGGTGGTTTTCAATATGTTGAAAACTATATAAAAGGGGAAGGAAAAAAGCTTTTTTGTAGGAATAGCAAGTGGATTATAAATCCATGTGTAATTTTATAGAAATAACTTTGTTTTGTATATGAATCTTAATGTTTTATGATAAGTGTGTAAGCATATATATACATATATGTGTGTGTTCATGTATGTATGTATGGATACATATTCCATCTAGGGATAACTTTAAGGAACCCTCCCCTCCCAAAATTTATAAAATTGTGGTGAATCACATGTCATTTGGGTGAAAAAAAATTAATAGTGTTGTTGAATTATGCGTCAATCGATGGATATTTGGTGGCAAATTTTTTAATAGTTTAGACAATTTTTATAAAATAATGGCAATTATTTTTTAACAATGTTTTGAAATATGGATATTGGTTGGCGAATATTTTAACAACCGATACCTTTTTTATAAAAAAATGGCAAAATTATTTTCCAAATAATTGAATTAATTTATTT
This sequence comes from Cupressus sempervirens, assembly GCA_028749045.1. Lineage (NCBI taxonomy): Eukaryota > Viridiplantae > Streptophyta > Pinopsida > Cupressales > Cupressaceae > Cupressus > Cupressus sempervirens. The sequence continues at coordinate 99,903,351 of CM053787.1, forward strand.
GTTATGGTGAATGGTTTTCATAAAGTTATAGTTGGTATGGCTATTTTTAAAAGATGGGAAATAAGTAGCCTAACCTAACATACCAACTTACATAAATTATTGGCAACTGGAAAGTGATGGTTTAAAGACATGGTTGTTTGACCGTACATTATGGAAGCATAATCTTTGCCACTAACACTGTAATTATGTTAAATGTATTATTTTAGAACTCAGACCATCTGATGATCCAAGATCAATGGCTAAGGTTTAATTTCGGCCAACATTTCTTGAAGGAAGAAGAATTGTCGAGGTAGTCACCGGAATGTTGACACGTATCAAGGTAAGTTGTCTACAGAGTACAGTGTACCTGAAAAGAATTAAATGCCATGTCAATGACATCGACATTCTCTTGCTAGTATGCTACCACTAACCACACACCACTTCCCAAATTGTACAGCCAATTTTTGACAGTTTTTTATTGACAGTTACCAATACCATTATAGTTTAGTTTATTAAAAAACTTATATTTAAATTTTTAATTGAACCAATTTTTAATATAGATTTTGAAAAACTCATAAAATTAATGAAGTACAAATACTCCCATCAAAACATTGATGAAGTACATTTAAATTGTTATCAACAAATAAACTATTATTTTTACATATTTAAATATTTTATATTGATAGAACATATTAGTTTTAAAAGGATATTATAAAATAAAATTTATTGATCTCTTAAATTAAAACCATGTTCTATTTATAACCTCCCAACACTGAATTACTTAGTGTGAGGCTTGAAATTTGACAATCACCCCTAATTGTGAGATAAATTTTGTATTTAGTTTAATTAGTTAAATGCCTTTAATATATTTTTAATAGTATACACATTTTGATCATGGGTTTATAGTGTATAACTGCATGAAAGGAAAAGTAAAAATATTTTTTTAATAATAAAGGAAACATTTTAGCAAGTATTGCATATTTATTTGGTTCTCTAACTAATTTAAAATTAGAAATATTCAATTAGGTTAGAAAACAAAAACAAAAATTTATAGTAAAGATATAAAATACTATCATTAAAATTTAGCCAAATGACTTTTACTTCCTAAAAATAATTAAAATGATTATTTGTTAATCTAACTAGGATTCAAATGTGTTATATGATAAAAAAATTCGTTTACAATTTTTTACAAATTTTATGATTCGCAAGTGTAACTTGAGAGCATTATATTTTTTATTTTAAATTGACAATTTATAAATTGAACTTATATTTCTAATTACTAATTAAATTAAAGCTATAATGAAAAATACATGCCACTATGTGGCACTTGTTATTATTACCAATACAAAATGAACAAAGCTCGGATGATTGAAATGATAAACATTAATTACATGTAGATTATAGACAAAAATTAAAAATTAAAAATGAACAAAGCTTGGGTTATTTAAATGATACACATTAATTACATATAGAATATTAATTACATGATTCAGACTATCGTCCAATGATAATATATCAACGGTTGAAGGTTTATTTCGAGACCAAACATCTGGAATGAAGCGTCGACCTTGTTCAAGTGTCCAAAATGGTGACACATTTTTGTCCAGCGTGTATCACTTAAGTTACAAGAGATAGTATATTGACGTCTTGTCACTGTTAATTACAATTTACAATTGGCCTTTTCTATCGGCTAAGCGGCTTCGCACGTATTATAGGACATGCCATAGTCCACTAGTAGTAGTACTATTAGTCTTAATTACAATTGGCCTTTTCCATCGATTAAGCGGCTTCACACGCATTACAGGACAGTGGATGGTGTTAGTGTTTAATTACAATTGGCCTTTTCGGCATGTAGTTGCAATTATGTTCAAGATTTGAGAATATTTGCTAATTTAATGTAATTGAATTGGCAGTTGGATGGAAAAAATAAAATAATCCCTAGCACACTACCCACCAAGCTTATTTATAGGCGATTGAGCTACTTCTTTCATCATTGCTCATCTCATTTTTGGTAGTCAATACTCAATAGGTCTAGTTTGTTTGGTGTTAGTCTGCTAGAACTTAGAGTTTGAACTTTGCAGTAAAGATGGACAACCCTATTAGCCTAAGATGCACTTTGGAAGAGGAGCAGAAGGCCTTTCTAGGTCGCATTCCTGAGGAAAACCTCTTGTCAATTCGCAATGAGGTTGTTCCATGCTCTGGTGTGAAGTTTGTTATTGTTGCTATCAAAATGGTTTTGGGGCATGAGTTTTTGAAGAATAAGAATTAGTATCGTGTCAACAATGACATTATGCCACAATTTCTAGCCTCCCTGCTTGACCTCAGAGAAGCAAGGGCCAAAATTGTGCTGCTCCTGAGGAAGATTTTTAAAGTAGTATATTTGGGCGATGACATTGAAATTGTCGCTCATGCAATTTTAGGAGTGGGGATCCCTTGGGCGGGTGAAGTCCACAAGCTTTTGGAACCTAACTAGAATGTGGTCCTGCAACCATTTTTACTGGGCTTGACTGCTAGGCAGTTGCAGCACCATAGGAAATGCGCAAGAATTGGGTTGAATTTTCTTCGAAAATGGTTTTTCCTAGATGAAGTGGAAGATGGCAACCACTGGCTACAAGAATTCACAACAATGGTCAATTCTGGCGGTTTCTACGACAAATAGTACAATAGTACTAGAGTCTAGGGTTTTCCCCTGATTTTGTAAATTTGTAAATTTCAAGAAATATCAATGAAATTTCTGGAGTTTCAGTTCCATATAAAATTGTATTTCATTGTTTTAACTTCTTATGCTTACTTATGCAACATTGCAATATTTTGCATTTTTGAATTTTCTATTGAATTGTTTATAAAAGCCTATGTGAATATAAAATATTATTTATAATGATAATCACTAATACATTTCCCCTAGAAACAAGGTTGTAGAGCAACGTAGTTCCTGCCTCAGACTTTACCTAATAGCAAAATATGTTATCACTTATTATTAAAAAATTATGTGAAACTTGATTGGTTAAAGTTGTTTATTTCAAACACTGGTTAAAAAAGTTTGTTGCCTATAGTTCCTACGGTAGGCACTAATAACTAATGTCCAAATAGTAAAGTTAAACTAACAAGATTAATTATGTAAATAATTCCATTTCTGCCTTCATTACAATTGTCCGGTAAAATTTTATTATTTTATATATTTTGTTGCTTGCGCAGAAGATCCATTTTCCACTTCTTTTGATTTTAAATAAAGTTTTGCCAAAAATTAATAATAATAACAACTACAAGAGCTCTGTTGGAGCACGAGTCCTTGCCTATTGTGAAAAGAAAGTAGAAATATTATAGCTAAAGATAAATAATATTAGTTAGAGATATAATTTGTGAATATATAATATTAATATTTTAATACAAATTTTAGATATATATTTGTGTCTTATGAAATATATTTAATTTTAGCTATATAGCAAATTTAATTTAATTTTTATAAATTAACAAATATATTAAATTGTAATTTTGATTTGAGGATTTGAGGCAAACTCATTGACCCATGTTAATTATATGATTAGCACTTATATATTAAATCTTGAGATGATTAATAATATTAATATTAATTCAAAATATTAATGTATAGATAATGTCTTAAAAATCTATTAATATTAGTTTTGATTGTACTAGCTAGTTGTTTTCCCAAATATTTAGTTAAAATTAAATAGTAATATTTTCTTAAATTACTTTGTATATATGCAATTATGCAACTTGGCAGTCTCACGAGGCCACCACACCATTCACGAATCACCATTGTTGTTGGATGTTTATAGATCAACGACCGAAGTTAAGTTTCGGGCTAAAAGGAAAAAGAAACCCTGTCATTTGAAATGCATCCCAGAATCATGACACGTGTCACTAAACTCTTCGGTTGACCAACAAATAACAATGTCATTTCAATTTGGTGATGACGTGACACTGACACGTCTAACTCGTGATGTGAGTCATCCTAATACCTGACTAGCTTAGTTAATGGGAGTGGGACCCACAACCCACAAGGCCACCACACCATTCACCGGTGCCGTTGGATGTTTATAGATCAACGATCGAAGTTGAGTTTCGAGCTTAAAGGAAAAAGAAACCCTGTCATTTCAAATGCGTCCCAGAATCATGACACGTGTCACTAAACTCCTCAGTCGACCAACAAAGAACAATGTTGTTTCAATTTGGTGATGACATAAAACTGACATGTCTGACTCGTGATGTGAGTCATCCTGATACCTAACTAGCTTAGTTAATGGGAGTGGGACCCATGACCCACGGGGCCACTACATTATTCATCGGTGCTGTTGGATGTTTATAGATCAATGACCGAAGTTGAGTTTCGGGCTGAAAGGAAAAAGAAATCCTGTCATTTCAAATGCGTCTCAAAATCATGACACATGTCACTTCTCACTTAACACATTGACATAATCACATTCCACTTGCAGTTAATAGTGAAATTATGAATAACATTAATACATTATGACGGGTTAGTTAACACTTAACGTGTGTCTAGTAACTAGTGGTCCACGATTCCACTCACATTTAAACTGAAAGTGTACTGTGTGACAAGTGTGAAAACTATAGACTATAGAGTATAGATTGTACAATTTTAGTGCGTTAAGTTTCTTTAATTTTGTAGTTATACGTTGTCTGCAAATTTAGAAATTAGAAAGGGGTTACAATTTACAAAGTTACAGTGCAACAGAGTTACGAATTCTTAATTTCTAGGTTGAGGATTGTAGTCCTAGGAAAGCAACAGAGTATAGTCTCTCAACTCTCTGCAAAAATTGAAAGTAAGGGCAACGTGAACATGAATGGGTAAGTGTAACTACCAAAGTCCTGAAAATTTATGTCCTGCATTTTAAAATTTTCAAGCCTCTTGATTTACAACTTTATTGTTTATATTATATAAAAAAATTTGGTCTGTAAGGTTTTAATTTTGAATCACCCCTGTAGGCTTGTAGCTGTGTTTAAATATTTACCACAATGGGCAAAACAAAAACCAAGAATAACATGGGCAAAATAACAGAATTCCATAATATGCTTAAAACACTAGGTTTCAGTGATTTATTCGATGATATACATTATCCTGTTATTCATGGAAATAAGGGTATAATGGAGATAAGATTTGGACTTGAAAATAAGTGGAACGATCCAAATAAGGCTTCAAAATTTTGTTCATTTAACCCTAGTGTAAATGCAACTGCAAATAAAATTGCAGCATGGGTAGCTGGGTCGGCACACATGGCGTTACCTAAAGTATTCCCTTGCCTAGAAATTGTTATGCTCTTCACCAAAAATTATGATGAAAATAGAAAAGTAATTGTGAATAAAATTACTCAGGAGGAAGTTTTGTCCATAACTGAGAGTGAATTTGCTAGTCTGTTGAACCTAGGGTTTCAACAACAACAATCAAACATACATATTGACCTGGGAAAGTTGGCATATGATTATGAAAAATTAGATGCAGAACAGAGAGATTCTTATATCAGAGGAATAACAAGCGGTTGTAGGCTGAGTCCAAATCACATGCCTCATGATTTTGAATTTTTTGTGCCATGGGCACAGGACAATATTTCCTTGCTAGCATTTTGTTCGGGATTGGATAGTAACAAACAAGTGGATGCCAGCATTCTTGAAATGCTTTATCATATTCATTTTAAAAAAGAACCAGTAAGATATCATTTTATTAAGCACATTTTTCGTTGCATGCAAGATCAATTACTAATGATTCAAAGAGGTTCAAAGAAAACATTTAGATTCACAACCTACTTGTGTTATCTTCTCCTAGCAAAGCATCATGCATTATTTGAGGCAAACAACCTTTGCAGTCAGACTCAAGGCCAAAATCCACTATATGAGTGGACACCTCAGATAAGGATGATTGATAACAGAAGGAACTACAACAATTTTGTAGACTTCTTTTTGGCACCAATGTACCATAAAATTACAGGCAAACCAATGCCTAGATTGCTTGTTACTTGTAGAAATTGCATTCAACTTGGAAGTGAACTACAATTGGTTGACTGGTACTTAATGGAAGAGAACATTGTGTTAAGGTTTTATGGTTCATGGGTAGAACCCTACAAACTTCCAATACATGTAACAGAGAGGGTATTTGCATTGGAATATGTACGACAAATGGAGAGCACAGATGGACTCTTTCATGGTCAGTAAAAGAAAATGATATTTCCCTCCTTGCCATTCTCCTTTGGAGGGTTCGCATTTGAGAGAAGAGGATTCAAAGTGGCAGAAGCCTTTTTTTCAATTTTTCAATTTGATGTTGACAGTCACTGGCAGTATGATCCATTGAACATAATTGGAGCAAGGCTTAAGGGCATTGGGACTTTTGCAAGAAAATATCAACATGAAATTATGCCTATGATTGAAAAATTTAAAAACATGGACTCCTAGGAGAAGGTCAAAAAATAGATGGAGAAATATGCTGCTGAAAATAATATGTCAATACAGGAATTGTCATCACAAATAATGCCATTGTACAAACAGAAAGTAAAAGTGTAGGGCATAACATCGTCCAATTTCTACAAGAAAGTTGATAAACCATCTACAAAACCTATTCCAAAAGATCTAATGAATGAATGTATAGATGCTAGATGGAGTCGAAGCAAAATTTCTCAATTTTGGGAAATGAGGAAGAATCTTGGTGAGCCAAAGACCTCTTTAGACCGTGATGAGGTTGAAGAGGATACAATGTTTGACGAATTGTGGAATAAGGAGCATCCACTTGAAGCACTTTAGAGTGATACTAATGATGATTACGATGACCAGGATTCTTTGAATCCCTCATCCAGTACACAAACTTAGAGAGGAGTTGATGCATCCACCAAACTTCTATATAGCAAACGGGCACAAATTGTAGAAAAAATGGGCTACCAAGGTTCTGGTGGTCTGGGTCCCAGTGGAGAAGGGGTTTGGTTACCACCTCAACCACCAGCTATAGCACTAAAACATGGTAAAAAACCAAGCCTTGGGCATGAAGATCAATCATCAACTCAGTCAATTCCATCCACATTGGATTCATCTTAGTTAATTAAATTTGTTCTTGCTTCATTTACAGTTCCACTTCCAAGCACTCAGATTCAATCCAAATCAACTGTCACTCCCATAACTATAGATATCATGGGTTCAAATACAACTAGTGGTCCAAAAAGGACATTGTATATAGATGCAAAAAAATTTGGTCTCAGAGATCAAGAAAGTGTAAAGAAGCAAAAGGTTATGACAAGTATTAGTAGTACTACTAGTACAACAACGCCAATGGTGACTGTGAAACCAAAAATTGCCCATCCTTTAGGACAAAAACCTCAGAAGAGTCCACAAACCCCACTAATGGGTCTAGGTGTTGGTTATCCTCATGGTATTGGTTGAAGCTCGTACATCAGAGCAAGTGCTACTATTATTTCACCATTCAAACATTCAATTGTCTCACAAAATCCTAATTTTCATTACAATGAATTTGTAACTAACTATGAAAAATCAAAAAACAAGAATAGAAAAAATAGTAAGACAATGAAGATGGAAGAAATTGTTGCAGCTTGTGATGCAGAACCTGCAACCAATAGGTTATTTCCCACATATGACCTAGATAAAGATGTGATGGAATTCATGGTTGTTATGCCCCCAGCTAGAGATAACAATCCACTAGAGAGTTAGTTAGATCCATTTGAATTTCAAGTTAGCACCCTCCAAATAGATTTATGGACAAGATAAATGTGTCCAAAATGACCAACCAAGTGGTCTACAATTTAGTGATGAAGTTGGAGAGAGAGAAAGGAAAGCTTTAGGGAACAATAGATAAGTTAAAGGCAGACCTAGAAAATGTAAAGGCAAGTGAGAAAGCAACAGTAAATAGGTGCAAAGAATTAGAGAAAAGGATAAAAAATTCATCCTCTAACTCTAAAGAAGCAATTGAACAGAAAGAACAAATGGACACAGAACTGAAAACTCTTAGGGAAAATTTAGAAAAAATGAAAAAAAACTTCAGGATGAAAAAGACTCTTCAACAAAGTTATACAGAAACTTGGAGAATGCTACAAATGTAAAAAATAAGTTAAATAAAGAATTGGAAAATGAGAGGGTAAAAACAAAAGAGTGGGAAGAGAAAGCAAAAGGGTGGGAAAATAAAGCAGAGCAAATAAGAAAACATAGTGAACTTTAGTACTCAGAAATGAAAGAAGACATAAAGAAGGCAAATGATACTATTAAAAAATATGAAAATGGCTTGAATGACCATGTAAATAATATAGTAAAGCAAATAAAAAATTACTTCTTGGGGCAAATAAAGACTTCTGCTGATAGGTTGTGTGATTGGTTTGAACTCTACAAAGCTCTTACAGATATTTTTGGGAAGCTGAAAGAGCAACTTGAGGAGAACAAAAGTTTTGGTTAGAGACAAAAAATTGCAAAGCAAATTATAGAAGAAATCAACAGCACTGTTGACAGGCATTTGGCAAGCAAGGGAATTTAGAACCGCATTGGTTCAATAATAAAGACAACCTCTATATTTCATAAATGTCAAAAACTAATAGAAGCAGAAGAAGTTCTTTCTTTATTTGGGCCAAAGCTCACCAAGATGAACAATAAAACAACAAAATTGATATCTTTCAGTTTACCGAGTCCTGGACCTGATTTCTCAACAACGGGTTTTGTTGGAAGAGAAGTTTACAAACAAAAGGTTGAGGACCAAATAAAATCTAATTTAGGCAACCTTCCTCAAGACAAAACTCATGAAGGCATTGCAAAGTGCATCAAAACATTCACAAATTTGCATGCACTAGTGGAATGAACATTGCTTGAAACTCGCTCTTCCAAGTATGGAATGCTAACGAGAATGCAGGTCATTTACCATAACATCAAAAAGTTTTCCCTTCCAATCGAAGAAGAATGGAGCATACTACAAAAAATTATAGTCTGTATGTGAAAGTACTTTCAGTTTCAATCATCTCTATATCTTTACTATATATGAATATCTTTCATATTATCCTATATACTACAGTCTAGACTCTAGAATTGAGTTTAAAGTAACAAGTTTGAACTTTGTTTAGTAAATTGCTAATTTACTAAATTGGCCTGTCAAATGCAAAAATGTACAACTAAAGTTGTAGACTTGTAGATGTATTACTGATTTAGATTTTGAGACTTCACATTAGGCAACTTGACCTAAAGCTATTGTTGCTCCCTTGCTTCTATAAAAGGGAATTTAGGGTCATTGGCTTACAAGAATTGTACCATATTAGCTGAATATTGGAAATGAAAACCATTAATAATTATTAATTGTGGAATTGAATCTATGATTCTATCTAATTTCCATGTTTTCCAATTTAATGTATGTTGAATAAATAAATAAAATAGAAAACAAAATTTCATTCAGGAATTTCAAATTCAAATATGAATGATCATTGATGACATGATATAAACTACACTCTATAGTAATAATACACTTTGTTCTCAAATTTTAATGATGAAACATAATACATTCTAATTTCTTGCTTTTCTAAAATGAACATTGAATGATAGGATATCATATAGTAGTTAATAAGTTCAAAAAATACCTATTGGTTGCCACTGCTAATTTAGCAAAAATTTCCTAAATTTTCCAATTCATCTCTATCTCATCATCATCATCCAATTCTAGTAGTCCAATTTCTTCATTGTTCTCTTCATTTTTGTTTGTGTCTTCTTCAACTTCAAGTTCACTCTGACCCCCGCTTCTATGACTCCCAATCCCATGGCTAGTGCCACTGCCAACTATAATTGTCCCACTTGGAGTCATTGTAGGAGATTGGTTAATGGTGTTGCCCAGTCCCACCCTTCTTCTTTTGCATCTTTTCTTCCAGATATCCATTGCTTTTTGAAAAGAAAAAGTATTGACACTATACCTAGATGTGTATACCCTCAAGCATGATTCCAAATTCTTGTCTAGTTTGTTTCTTAGCTTTGATTTTAGGAAGCCCAAAGCACTAAAACTCTCTCATCCTCCACTGAACCCAATATCATGGTTTGACATAGATCAGCAAGCTTGAAGTACTCTAAAATTTCTTCACGCAACAATGTGCTTTATTTTAGTTTTGTCCAAAGCTTTGTTGCCGAGCTCTCTTCATTGGGGTTATGTATTAATTGATATTGATGGTTCATGATCATTGCAAAGGTGTCCAATTGCTATCTAAGAAGAGCCTCATCTAATATTCTGTTGATAGTCACTCCATTGAATTCTATACATTTGCAAAATTCCTTTATTAAAATCAACCGCCTTCTATGATAATCTTCCTTATTGTTGAAGGACCACTATTGAGGAAACACAATTACCATGGCCTCAAGCAGTTGATCATATGGGAATCATGATATTATTTTAGAAGAAACTCTATAGGCTATCTCACTTGCAGTAGATGCTATAGATTCGATGATCTTGGTAAACTCTTCCCTTGTAACTCTTGTAGCTCGCTTCTTTGGGGCATTGTAGTACATTGGTATCTGAAATCCCCTTACACAAACACATAAATCTCCATTTTCAACGATCTTTAAATAATTATCAGGATCGTCCAAATCTATTAGTTTCCACTAGTGATTAAATCTATCATCAAATAAATTTAGGTTAGTACAATAGAGACTATCGAGGGCTCGGCATGACATTTTATGCAACTGAGCATATTCTGCTTAACCTCCAAAGCAGGTTGCCACATCTCTGATTTTCTGCATTGTCTCGATTTTTGTACATCAGTCCAATCAAAGATTGATATTTGAAAAATACTCGATGCACTAGTCCATCCAAAGAGATCCATCTAGTATCAACATCTTTTAGAAGCTTGTTTCCATCGGTAATTCCATCAGCAAAGTGCTAAAATTCCCTAAACGCTTGGGACTTCGACAAAAATATGCATACAACTCTCTTACTAAATCTTCAACCTTATTTACTGAAGGAAACTTCTTCACAACTCTAAAAGCAAGATTCATCCTATGGGCCATACAGTGAATGGCAACAACATATGGTGAACAAGAAGCCTGCATCTTTGTGCAAAGACCATTCCTTTGACCTTGCATTACTTAAGCTCCGTCCACTCCAACGTAGACCAACTTCTTCGCTATTGTCAATTCATCCATAGATCCATATTCAATTAAATTTCTCTTTACTGACTGAAATAAAGTTTCTGTTGTCGCGTTGTCTCTCAATTTAGCAATAGATAGTAGATGTGGTTGGCAGACATTATTCTATATAGTATAAACATGCATGCATACCCACAATGTATTATCTATTTCCGCAACTTCATGTAAGGACAATGCAATAAAGGTTGACTCTTTTATTTTTCTTTGTACATCCTCTATTTCAACCTGTGCAATACAACTTGCCCATTCTCATCCACTGTTTATCGACCAATGACTGACAGGATAGTTAGGAACTTTTAGAAAGCGTAAAAAACCACTCATTTTTGGATAGTCTTTCATTGGATGCCCTCTGCTCAAAATATAGAAAACATTACTTAATTGAATAGTTTTTCCACGTTCTTCTACTTCACTTGCTTTTGCAAAAATAGCATTAATAGAGCCTTGAACTTCACCAGGCTTTGTCTAAAATTTTTGAAACATATAATATTCTTCAACATTCCTTTTATGTTGACATTGCTCCTTTGTTTTATATCTAACCACTTTTATTTCCTTACCATCTACAATTGAGGTTTCATAATTCTTACCAACATGTTTCTCTATGGTGTCTAGTTTAAGCTGCAACTACTTTTCCTTTTCATACTTCCAACTACAAATTGCACATCTACATTCTATTGGTGGCTCACCTACAGTTGGATTGTCCACGGGCTCAATGAATGGATACTTTGCTGCCCAATCAAATTTAAATCTCTTGGCCATCTCCTAGTGACGATTAGTTTTTTCTTTCAATTTTCCTCTCCCTTTAGTGTTACTATTAATTGCACCATCATCATCACTGAAGTCGATTGATTCGTCCTGGTACTAGTTATTTACTAGATATTCTTCTTCAAGGTCATCTTCATTAGAGATATTAGGTTCTGCAACTCCGTCACTAGATTTATTAGGCTCCCTAATTTGTTGAATGGACTCCTATGTAGGTTGAGATTGTATAGGCTCCTCTAATGATGTACCTTCCTTAATTTGACCAACACTGTTGCGTCTACCCCTGCCAAAGTATGAAGATATATTTTTGTATTTTGTTGGCCTCTCTTGGACATCTCCACCTTCATTAGTCCTACTCATCTTCTTATTTAAATTTGACTGTGACATCTCCATCAAATTAAGACTGCAATAAAATACTATGGACTCGTAGTCGTAGTCATTTCGGTTCTCTACTGATCGCAATACTATGAAGAAGGCTCCTTCTTTCAGCATGTTTCAATAATGAAACTCATATATCTTAAATAGACAACTACAAATAAACCGTTTTCATTTTGGCAAATGGGTCGACTGTTACATATGGTAAGAACTAATATTTGGCAAAGCCCACATAATTTTAAGTAATCGAGTAGGCAAATAAGGTGAGAATTTGGGACCCCATTGTGTTTCATGCATGGCGAATTAGGTCCTAGAAAAAATAAAAATTTCACATAGGAAAATGGGAATTTGGCGAATGATGATCGTTGAAAGAGACACTCAATTAATTTCATGGTGAATAAGAGTAAACATTAAAGAGAAATATGGGCGAAGAACCCAACTACCAAATGGAAATTACGTAATAATAGTGGTGAACGTTCTAACCACTATATGAGTATTTTATAAAATTTGGGCGAATCGGTCAACTAGTATACGGTGTTTTTTTTCACCAATTTCTATAGCCCGATCGGGACATATTCGCCAATTGGTGACTAATCGCCACTTAAAAAATCCCTAATTCCATCTATTCACACTATTGGCAAGAACCATAATTTTTCAATCCTAGGCCCCATTAAATTCATCTTTTTCATATGCCATTTCATATATCTACCCTTTTCCCACGTTACGTTGGCTTTTTATAGTCATTTAACACCTTCTTTCATATATCAGAAGATGATTATCAGGAAATACATGTATGGCCTTCTTCCTACCACCAATACATGTAAGAATTTCACCTCAAAATAAGTGTCACATCAACAATCTCCATAAAATGCCAAAATTCATCACTTTTTGCTGCTCTCTCACTATGGTATCCTAATGATTGATCACAAAGTGTGATCTAAAATGTTGATTCAAAAAATCTCACACAATCAAAACTAGAAGCACCTATGATAAATCAAATGGATTGTGGAAAATTGATGTTCTTAAAACTAATTTAAACTACCATTAACTTTAAAGAGTTACATATATATGTACAAGTGTACAAGTGTGAAGATAGGAGATAAAATGATAAGTTCTAAAAGTGACCATAGGATGGTTACCAGAATACCAACATGTTCTGAACCTGTAGACCAAGATAATAAAGGCTTCAAAACCTATACATATATGTATTTTTTAAAAATTAATGTTAATGTTAATTATTATTGACTAATCAATATTCAAATGACCTTGACCCTTGTAGACTTTCTGAATTTTATATCTAGATCATTGATGTGGCACTTGATTTGTATGTTATTGTTTCTTCTTTATTGGTATTGTGTGTTATGGGCATGTTGTTGTTTTACCTTGTTGCTCTATTTTTTTCCCTTTTATTTCCCTAACAACATATTACAAGAATTATGAGATAGTGAAAGATGGGAAGTGAAATAGTTCTGATAGATTAAAATATCTAAAAAGATGAATGGAAATCTGAAACAAGACTTAGTATATTTTATTATAATATTAGCTCACCAATTAATTAATTAATTGTTAACTAATTATGGGAAGCTATTATTATTATATTTATATTACAAATCTTAAGATAATCTTAGGAAAGATTTTATACTATTGGATAGAGTTAATAATAATAGATCAAGTAATCCCATGTAATATGATGAAGACACTTCTCTTCCTCTACGTTGATCCTAACCAAGATTTAGATACAAAGGTTTTTCACAAGCCCTTTTATCTTCACATTTTTTTAAACACTTGAAGAAAAGTCTCACTTATTATCTTAATCTAGTGTCCTACTAAAAGAAGATAGGTTATTGTTGATGAAATTGATCCTAAAGGACATGGTGTCACTGAACTTCCTCTTATTTCAATATAATTATCTGCCATTGATGATGTGAGAGTCTCAAAGTTAGAACATTCAACATCTATTATATAATATTTTTGGTTTGAAATGTATATGTAGGATAGTGAGAAATTTCCTATCTTTGAGTTGTAGAATAATATTTGCATTTCCTCACCATCAACCTCCTAGATAAATCCATCAATCATCTTAGTACATCCTTCCTTTTAATTTATATAGTCAACTAGATATTTATAGGTGATTTCATAATTGAAATATTCATATAATCCATGAGAAATTAATTTTAGATAGGTGATTTGGGTTTAATGAAATACTTTCTTCACATCCAAGTGAATAAAAATGAAAATGGTATATTCTCTTTACAATCCAAGTATATGTAAATGATATCTTGAATAAATTTCAATATGAAAAATTAGAAATTAACCTCAACACCTATTGATATAGGTTTAAAATTGACAAAGGATAAGAAAGGTTCTAAAGTTGATCCAACTTTGTATATGAAACTTGATTTTAATCTCATGGATCTAATAGCCACAAGACCATATATAATTTTTATAGTTAATCTCATTTTGAAGTTCATGGAATCTCTAATATTCTTACATTGGAAATCAAGATAAGTGATTTTGAAATATGTTATTGGAACAAAGAACTATGAAATACTCTACTTGAGTTCAAGTAGCTTTGAAATTATAAGCTACACTAATAGTGATTCTATGTATAGTATAGATGATTGAAAATGTATCATGGTGATAATTTTATTTTCAATTGGGTGTTTTATTTTTGGCTTCAAAGAAACAACCAATTGTCACTCTTTAATCAATTAAAGAAGACTATGCAACAACTATAGGAGTAGCATGCTAAGTTGTGAGAATTCTTTTTTTAATGTAGTATTGATGGATATTACATTAGATTGAATGGTGGAATTTTATTAAACATGCATGTGGCTTCTAAAACCATAGTGGGTCTAACATGTCCTCAAGTAGTGCCCAAAAAAGCATTAACCAAATCCCACCCCCCTAGCTTCTTGAAGGGATAATCTTGATGTAAATCCCATCTTTTTCATTAGGAACACATGTGAACCCCCTTCTTTTCTTTAGGGAAAATATACCAAGCCCCCACTTTTCAAAGAAACAAATAGGTTTCTTCTCATACCAAAAATCATCCTAGAGTTATAAAGTAGCTTGTAATGATAAAACAACATCCTACCTCTATTGCCTACAATCTCTTATAGAGTTATACATTAACCACTAATCTTGAAGTGGATTAATTTTTGTCTCAAATGATCTTTGGGAAAAAGTTATTCCTTTTCCTTTTGTTTTCCTTTGGAGAGATATAATTTTTCCCTTCCTATGGAAGGATAATATAAACCTCCAATCAAAAATCATCTACAACTTGGCACTACTTAGCTGTGTGATCTAATATGGAGTCAGATTTAATAGTACAATATGAGACTACTATTTACACAACACAAAATAATATTTCACCAACCTCCAATGTATTTGATGGATTAGGAAGATAGACAAAGGTTTTTCTTCTACAAACTACAAATAATTGGAAGAGTTTATCTAGTAGAATCATCTTCACATTCATTCATACAACCTTGTTGTACCTCAAAAAAAAATTTTCATTATTAAATATGAGAGTATAATTATTGGATCTTTCAAACTAGTTATAGCAAAAAATTGATGTTTTTTTAGTTATGTAACTAACTTCATGAAAAGGTGACAAAAATAACCACAAATATGCTCATAAAAATTATATTTACAATATAAACGAGACTTGCTAAAATAGTTTGAGTAAAATTTCATTGTATAGCAAAATTAATAATTCGGTTATTTCTTTTACAGATGAAACACATGAGGAAAACCTCACAAACATAGAAGATTATAGATGCACTAATACCATATTTGATATATTAAATAAGGAAACATATTATATTATCAATTGAGATTACTTTAGTTTCAATGGATACATTTTCATTCCAGTCATGTGACTTATAAACCCTTGTATTAATAGTTAAAAAGTCTCTTATAGGAGTACCTTCAACTAGCTTATGTCTAAACTAATAACATTTTTATTATCTAGTTTATACAATTAAAATAAACCTAAAGTAATTTAAGATAATACAACAATAAAAGGTATATTGATTAGAAGATTTCTTAAATAACCAAGGCATGAATACTAAGAGACAACTAAAATAGATTATGACAATAGCTCAGTTATAGAAAGTTGTCAAGGAGTGCAATATTTCACAAATGAAGCGAAC
Organism: Cupressus sempervirens; assembly: GCA_028749045.1. NCBI lineage: Eukaryota > Viridiplantae > Streptophyta > Pinopsida > Cupressales > Cupressaceae > Cupressus > Cupressus sempervirens. The sequence continues at coordinate 99,919,751 of CM053787.1, forward strand.
ACATCAACATATTGTATCATTTCATCAAGGAGATGGTCAATAATTGTGAAATACTTTTGGAGCATTGCATATCTAAAGAATAGTTTGTAGACATGTTATACAAACCATTGGGAAAGCAAATATTTATGTACAAATGAGGAAACTTGGGAATTGTAAATTTGGCAGTTGTTATGAAAGGGGAGTGCAAATATAATCACCAACTACAAACACCATTTTCCTTGTGCTAGACTTCCTACTACCACTTTCTATAATTTCACTCATTTTCATTTTGAGAGAAAACATGATAATCTAGAAAATATTTATATAATCTTGCCTTACCTTATTGAATATGGTAGTTTTAAATATGTTAAAAAATATATGTTTAATAATTGTGTCCCTCTTCTTAAGGTGTCCATATATGTAGAACCAAGGACAGTTATTTTATAATGAAGGTAATTAAATACAAGAAGCTATAAGTCTTTTTGCAATATAGATAAAGAAAAAGTGCAAATATAGTAGGTTAAGAAAAGGGGGTGGACAAAAGCTTTGTTGTAGCAATAGGCACTCGATTATAAATTTTTGTGTAATTTTAGAGCAAAAAGTTTATTTTATATATGAATCTAAATATTTTGTAATATGTGTGTGTGTGTGTGTGTGTGTGCGTGCACATGCGGGTGTGTGTGTGTGTGTGTATCTGTGTGTGTGTACACACACACATGCACACGTATGTATGTATGTATATATATGTATGTATGTATATATATATATATATATATATATATATATATATATATATATATATATATATATATATATATAGATACACACACATATAGACAAATACATGTATGTATGTATGTATGTATGTATGTATATATGTATATATTTGTATGTATATTATATATATGTGTGTCTATATATCTGTGTACATATATATGTATGTATGTATATATGTATGCATATGTATTTATATATATTTGTATATGAATATATATATATTTACATATACATATATATACATCTATGTACACATATATACATGTATGTATGTATATGTACATGTGTGTCTATATATATATATATATATATGTATATGTATATGTACATATATATATATATATATATGTATGTATATGTATACATATGTACATGTATGTATATATGTATATATGTGTATGTATATATGTTTGAATATATATATAGTGTGTGCATGTGTGTGTGTGTGTGTGTGTCTATATGTATGTATACATATTCCTTCAGTTTACATGGTTAGCAAGAACCATAATTCTTAAATCCTAGGCCATGTTCTATTCATCGTTTCCATATTCCATTTTAGAGCCTCCATTCCCACAATGCCTTCTTGCATACATAAGAAGATGATTGTGGGGAAATATATGTATGGCCTTCTATCTACCACCAATGTGTAAAGACTATGCCTACGGAATGTCACATGAGAAATCTCCATAAAATGTGCAAAGTCTAAAAAATTCATGGTCATTTGAATATTGACCAATCAAAAATAATTTTAATTACCATTAAATATAAAGAATTATAGGTATGTGTACAAGTATGAAGAGATTAGATACAATGAAAAGTTCTAAAAGTGACCATAAACTAGTCACCAAAATACTAACATGTTCTCTACCTGTTGGTCAAGCTAACAGAGGCTCCAAAACCTATACATATATATGTATTTATTTAAATTTAATGGTAATTATAATTATTGTTGATTGGTGAATATTCAGATGACTTTGACTCTTGTAGACTTTCTTCATTTTATGGAGATTGTTCATGTGGCACTTGTTTTGTAGATGCATTCTTTATATATGTTATAGGTTTGTTCTTTATTGGTTTTTGATGTTCTAAGTATTCTCTCTTTTTCCCTCTTTCTGTATTTTTTATTCTTCTATTTCCCTAAAACCCTCCCCCAATCTCTCAAAACTATAGCTACTAGATTTATTGATGCCCATAACCATGAATCTATTAGAGCTTGAAATAGTGAAAGACCCATCTCAAAGTAGAACAAAATAAGCTTTCCCCAAGTTTTTATCAAAGGCCTAAGCATAGTTGTGAAAGGAGACTTTGATAAGATGAACTATATATTCAATGCCCATGATCTTATAAGGATAAATAAGCATATCAATCTAATTAGAAAAATTTGCATAAATTCTAGAAGAGTTATCATCCCATTGTCATCCTTCTTGGATGTGATATCAAGACTAATTATCCATAAGTAAAATTTTAAATCCAGAAAGGATAACTCATACTCATTGATCCACACTTTTTGGGATGATAGGATCTCTCACACTAGTTGATCCACACATTTTGGGATGACATTTTGCAGCAGTAAAATCCAATAAACATAAATAAATAATTACAAAGAGGAACACGTTTACATGATGTTGAACAACATTTTATATTTTAGAAAAAATTGGTACAACAAGAAGATATTTTTTTTGAAGAATGAAAGGCAATGTGGAATTAAATAGCACCTAAAGAGCTTGCAAATTAACTAGCTCCCAATGATGACTTGTAGTCTATTAGAGTAATTATATATTTCTTAATTAACTTTAGTTTTCTTAAGCTAGATTTTAGGCATCTAATAATTAATTATTTTATTAATTATTATAATGCAACCTGGGTCAGACCTTCTTTAGGTTTCGATCTCCTTTATAAGGATGATCTCTAATTGTAATTAACCAATTCATTCACTTTTGATATAGTAGTTTATCTTTTTTCTCATCAAGAATGTCTCATCTATGGATCTGGGACTTCCAACCTCCATAGTTTTTGGCTTCTCTATTTTTGTGATAGGTGTTTGCATGTAGCTGATTCTTGGGAGCTATGGGTTGATCTTTCATCAACTTCAACATGGTATCAAAGCTCCAAATCTTTATGCCCATGTTCTATTCTTGAGAGATTTGGCATCGGTTTTAAGATCTAAGCTTTCAACATTTTTTTTTGGATCTAGGGGTCACTAATTTTTGAGGCACTTTAAAAAAAAATGGGACATTACCATTGATTTTAGAGTGCTCAAAAAACTCCATTTCCATACAAAATACATCCAATTTTGACGCTATTGAAATCTGAAGTAAAATTTATTTATTTTTACACACAAGCCATTTTAACTTGGGCACACAAAACAAGGAAAAAACTTTTTTGTTGCTTTTTAATCCAAAGAAAAAACTTAAGTGAAGGAGGCTTGCAGGATGCTTTCTTTTGGTGCCACTTGGATTGTTGGACCACTGATATCTCTGCTTTGATCTCTATGCATTGAATTTGGAGGTTGAGAGGGAGGTTACTTTTTTTTTTGGTGCTTCTTGCATACTATTTGGCATTTTTTTTGCAAAGCATTATGCATGTTCAATGCATACTACGAACTATGCATATTTCTCATGCTTCCTTCTCAGTCTATGTGGAACTTGTAACCTCCAAGACTATGCATATACTTGTCTTGAGTGCTTAATGAGTTCTTCATTTCACCAAATGAGGGGAGCAAATTGTTGGAAATTAAATGTGAACGCTTGCAGGTTGTCCTCGAGCCCCACACCCATCTACCTTGTCAGGTCACCAAAGGCATCCATGAATGGAAAGCATTCATTTTTGGTAGGTGAGAGTTTAAAATTTGAATGTTGAGAGGGAAAGGAAGAATATGACAAAAAGGAATGTTTCTACATTCATTCATTTCATCAAGTGCAGATCAAGTAGATTAGCGAGAAGTCGCAAAGCTGAGCAGAGAAAGAAGAGGAAGAAAGTTTGTGCCTGTAGTTGCATGTGTCTCCTCTATTCATTCTGTGAGTTTTTTGTTATTTGGTTTTGTCCTATTGAAGCAATGATTGCTCCAGGCACCATTGTATGCAACCATTAGAGTTGCAAGTTTAAAGTTTATTGAAGTTTGAAGTATTATCAGTTTAGGGTTATTTTAGGGTTTTCTGGTTGAAGTCGAATGCTCCCAAATTTTGTAATAGTTTAGTGAAAGATTAAATAGCAAGCAAGCAAGTATATTTGAATCTATTGATCTTCTCTTCTATGTTGCATTTGAGAAATTTGTTTGAAAGCTTAAAGCTTTGGCTCTCTGGTTTTAATGGTGAAAGCATTCACGTTGAAATCTCTTAAGTTATAATTTCTTAGTTGGAGCCGAGCTCACTCGGCATCTATTGTTTCTGAGCATTTCCTTTGTGAGTCGTGCATACTCATCATTTGTTGCTAAGCTCCTCTTTGTGCCAAGTTCACTCGACACCATCAAGTGCTAAGTAAAACTGGCACTCGACACCTTCATGTGCCGAGAAACTTTTAAGTGCCGAGAAAAGTTTTTAGAGTTAGGGTTGTGAGATTCAGTTAAATTTAATTGGCATTTCTCACATGGTATCAGAGCTTTGAGGCCCCACATCCAAAGTGAGTTAGGGAATTTGTTTTCTTGGGATATTTATCATGGCAGGAGATGTAGGAAAGATATGGCAGCAACCACCATCATTTAATGGATAGAATTATGATACATTTGCAAAGAAGATGAAGACCATTATGGTTGCAAATGATTTGTGGGAGTTTGTGGTTAATGGATTCAATGATGTGATGGACCCAATTCAGTATGTTGCCCTCACAAATGCATAGAAGACTCATTTGAAAGAGTCAAGGAGAAAGGATGCTAAAGCATTAAGTTTGTTTGAAGCAGCAATGACAGAGATAGTATTCCCAAAGATTGTAGCAGAAAATTATGCAAAGGAAGCTTGGGATATCCTTGAGACGAACTTCAAGGGGACTGATAAAGTCCACACTGTAAAGCTACAGAATATAAGGAGGGAGTTTGAAAACCTTCAGATGAAGGAAAATGAATCAGTTGTAGACTTCAGTTGAAGGACCTCCAATGTGATTAACCAATTGAAGTCAAATGGAGAATTCTATCAAGAGAAAAGGATAGTGGAAAAGATATTGAGGAGTTTACCTCATAAATATGACCATTTGGTCATGATGATAGAAGAGGAAAAAGACCTCACTGTTTTGACAATGGATGAGTTGATGGGTTCTCTTCAAACCCATGAGTATAGGATCAATAGATTCACATCTTCTTCTACCCAAGAGCAAGAATTCAAGGCTCATTCAAATCCAAGAGGAAGGGGGAGAGGAAGAAATGGCTCAGGAAGAAACTCCAGAGGTAGAGGTCGAGGTAATGGAGGACAAAGGAATGCTGCAACAGAAAGCTCAGGAAGAGCAGATGGAGCAAGTAGCTCACACAATACTTCAAGAGGAGGTAAGAAAAACTACAACTCAAATAAGAGTAATGTAGAATGCTACTACTTTCATAAATATGGGCATTATGCAAATGAATGCTGGAAGAAGAAGAATGATCAGGCGGGACAAGCAAATGTGGCTGATGTGAACATGGGCAGTGGACCCAATGTTGCTGCCTTCATCATGTGTAATGTTGGTGAAGAAGGAAGCCCTGAGTTTTGGGCATATGCACCGAGTTGTGGTGCCAAAAAGGTGACAACAAATTTTTTTTTCCTATTTTAAACAGCGCGTACACGCTATAGCGCGCACGCGCTATGGCTTGGGCAACCCAAGCCATAGCGTGTGCGCGCTATGGATTGGGCAACCCAAGCCATAGCGTGTGTGCGCTATAGTGCGTACGCGCTTTCTAAAAAATAAAAAGTATGTATGATGGGCTGCAAACCCACAGCCCATCATTTTCATTACCATTTTCTTTTACTCCTATAGCGAGCAACGTGTACACGAGTTGAAGACTCAATATTTGCACCACCATTTGCCAAAATGCCTCCTCGTCGACGAAATCCAAGACCACAAGCGCACCCACGACGACACCGTAAGTGATATAAACCTAACTTTGCATTGTTTGATATATTTTTCATATTGTTTTGTAAGTTTTTTATATTCTTTTTTAGGGTTTTTACAAATTTCATTTAGATTTGTTTATTTATTTGAATTTCAATTGATTTTTTATTAGGAAATGTTCATAATCAACCAGAAAATCCACAAGAACATCAAAACCCTCAAGAACCCCAAAACCAAAACCCTCCTCAAGAAGAACAAATTCCACAACCTGAACCAATTGCAAGACCTCCACCAGGCACACAAGAAAATCTAAGAAATGAAATAGAGAGAGGCAAAACTAAATTAGAAGGAATCATTGCTCAGTTGAAAGAATCCAGACAAACCAATCCAATGAGGGCTCAATTGGCATCATCCCTCGAATCCATTAACACTCAGATAGCCTCAATTAGTGGTCAGTTAGATATTTGGCGGGCTAAGAGGGATGAACAAAAAAGATTTTATGCAAATAAATTGTCATATGAAGATGTTGAAAAAAAGGAAATACCAAAAAGTAGTATATGTGCATTATTTAGAAAACTCGGTGAGCAAAATACTGTTAGAGAGGGTACTAAACGATTCCCCATCCATTGGTGCATACATGATGCTATTAGAAATAATTTTTGGGATAGATGGTGGATGGTTTTTGATGCCCCTCCTTGCAACAATCACGAGGTCCCCATGTATTTTTTGAAGAAATTATATTGTGAGTTTGTCCTTGGGGAGATCCCCAATTATTTTGATATGTTAGACTCCCAGGGTAGAGGTGGGGGGTCATCATTTGAGAGGCCCGGAGCACGTCGTGACCCTAATGTAGTTAGGGCACCTGTGGTCCATCCACAACGTGAGCATGTGATTATTCCTTCAGTTGTGAAGGAACATGTAGAGGCCAGCACTCTAGGGACCATTAATGCTTTGACATAGACCCTCATCCATTCCATGAGCCCATTAGTTGAGGGGGAGCCTTCTATATGTCGTGGTCACATGTGCACTTCATGTGGATCCCTATGCACATTTGGCACTCATGTCGGAGATGGTGCAGATGATGGGCTTGTCACCGATCAGTTCCTGAATGGGACATTTGGCATTGACACATAGGTAAATTACTAATTTGATCACATTTCATACGTATAGTGAATGATTAATTAATTAGGATTTATTGACATTGTTCAAAATTTAGGGTCAAAGTGTTCCTGGGCCTAGCAGTGATCCTCCAGGCCCATTTTCTGTCCCTTCGACGAGTCTTGAGGTATGTATCAATTTAATCATTTTAATTAATACATATATTTATTATGTAATCATATTAAATATTGACCAAAAAAAATATGCATGTGCATCAGTTCTCCACAGGACCCTCAACCTTTACCACAGATGCAAAGCAGAGACATCATACGAGCTTCACACAGGTACAGTTGTTTCATGTTAATTTAATTAATTTGATTATATTTATTCCATGTTTCATGTTAGATATAACATGTATTGTATGATGTGTAGCTCATGATGTCGGACACACCTCCTCATCTGCAACAGTTTGTTGATAGTGGAGTGGCCGCAGCTGTGGCTAGCTCATCGCCACTGACAGAGGTATGAAAGAATTTTCTTCATTTTAGTTGTTGTTTATAATAGTTAATCTCAAAATTTCTAATGTTATTTATAAGTGATTATATTTATTGAATTTTTGTAGGGTCTTGTCACGCCTGATCATCCACGAGCATTTGAGGTGGACTTATAGAGTGACTATTTGTTGGCGGTAAGAAAATAATTGATTTTGTGAGTACATATATTTGATTTCAACATATAATAAATATTGATTCATATCTACTTTCTTTGTATTATTTGGACCTGGAGAAGAGCCTCAACAAGAGGTCAAGTGAGCATGTCAGGAAGGCCTCGTCATCTCCACTGTCTCCCTCCACACGACGGTAGAGGATGTCAAGAGACTTGTTTCCTTCCCCTCGTGGGAAGGAAAAGATGTAGTTGAGATATTTGATACATATATATAGAGGCTTGTTTCCTTCCCCATGTATATATATATAAGCATCTGAGAGACATATTCGATACACATTTGATGTACATATGACATTCTATATTTGATGTATGACATATTTGATGTATGACATTATTGGTTAATATATGATATGTTTGTTCATATACGACATTATTGGTTATCATAATATATTATGTGTTTGTTAATGTATATGACATTATTGGTTATCATTTTATATTATATGTTTGTTCATGTATGACGTTAAATTAGATATGTTCGTGTATGACATTAAATTAGATATGTGCATGTATGAAATTAAATTCAATTGCTAGAGAGTTGCCATTATGTCTACCAACTAGTAGATGTTCTTTTTTGCTTTATTAGTATTTCTCAAAAACTCAAAGAAGCTGTTTCTGGCAGTATCTACTATAGTCCTACTCAAATATGTTTTCAAAAATACTTAGTATGGAAAATAAATGTCTATGGAAAGCTTGTCAAATAGGATATTAAAGAACTAAATGTGGATAGTCATTAGTACCCATCAATAAGAACACAGACATCTTTCTTAAGAAAGCCATATGACATTAGCAAGTAATTTATAAATTTCCTTTGCAAATAACTAGAAGATGCTATGAATCTTAATACAGAGTTAATCATGAACTCATTATTCCATCCAAGAAGCATATATCACCCTAAGCCAATTAACCGACAGGATAAAAATTAATTCAATTTCAACAAAATTTTGAGTATAACAAGCATCTTAGGGATTCTTACAAGAATTAACACAATGTTCACAAGAGCATTACAAGTTCTTGTAATGCTATTTCACATATTGTAATCATATTCAGTTTTGAATGGCCATTTTTGTTATAAGCATAAATGTTCTTTAAGGTCTTTTAATTCTAGACATGAATTTTATTATGAAGCTTTTTTATGTCAACCCACTCAATGCATATATTGTTGTTGCACATTATGCTAATTTGACTTTCATTGGTTGATTTGGGTCTAGACATGACGTTATTCACTACCTTTTTTATATATTATTTTTTTGTAGTGAGGTTCTGGCCTGAATGAATGTATTAATCATCAAAGTTGTGAACCTTGGTTGAGATCCTTACAAATATATTTTCAAATTGGACCTCAAATAGTTTTCTTAGTCACCCCCTGTACACAGATACTGAAATTGTAGTTAATTACAAAATTAATATTGAATTAACACAAGTTTAATTGAGAAGTATTATGTACCTCAATAGGCTAGATTATTATTGACTGGGAAGCTTTATCTTAGAGCAGTTGGTTTCCTAAATCTTTAGCACAATGACAGTCTTATGGAATGTGGAATTAGGTCTGCTAGCTAAGGAACGTTCTTTAGAAGGTAGAGGAAACTCAAGACTCACATGTTTCCAATCAATATAAATGTTTAAATCGCTTCTCTAATTTTTTCTATTTATGATCTTCTTCAAACTTAACTTTCTAAATGCATTGATGGGGAAATAAAGATCTTCTAGGAACTAAAGGCTAATCATGTTTAATACTTACAATTCTCTGTTTTTATCTAATAATTTAAAAAAGATTGTACAAGTGTTTTCAAAGAGCAACACTTGTCACTAACATCATAAGAAGGAATATCCAAGGAGTCTTACCACTGATCCCCCACCACCAAATTCAAGAGAAAACAAAATTCCACTACTAAAGAGATAGTAACAATGATCATCCCTAGTCTCTCCCTTATCACAAAATGATTACCATCAAAATTTGCATTTCCAATTGCGTCATGTGCATTTAAGTGATAGTAACATTTTCACTCTCTTACCTAATGTCTCCCATTTCTAAAACTCCTGGGGAAGGGCAAGGCCATCTTCTCAGTACTTCAAAATACAACGAGTTCCATTTTTTCACATATTGATAATCGTTGACTTAAAGTATAGTCAAATTATTGACAGCCCATAGATATGCCCCGTCAAAGATCGCAACCCTATGGCATTTAGTGACCCTTAGGGACATTCTGGTTCAGCGTGCCTGAGAACGTTCGATCACTGAAGGGGATAGGATAGGTTGGGGATAGGGTTTACCCAGCCACCCAGAGCTAATGGAGCAGACAGTTTGATCCCATGATGAAAGATGAGAGAGATTTGGCAGTTGGCAACTTTGTACTGGCCAACACTACAAGTTTCAGCATCACCCGAGATGGCATTGTAGAATGAAAATGGAATGTGATCTCCAAAAAGTGAGAGAGGTTATTGTAGGTCTCTGCAACATAGTCCTGTCAGAACTGGAATCCCATCCATACCTCGCATGAGCTCCGAGATATACCCCATCAAAGATCGCAGCCCTATGGCATTTAGTGACCCTTGGGGACATTTCAGATTGGTGTGCCTGAGAACGTTTGAGCAATGAAGGGGATAGGATGAGGTTGGGGATAGGGTTTACCTGGCCACCCGGAGCTAACAGAGCAGACAGTTCGATCCCACGACAAAAGGTGAGAGAGATTTGGCAGTTAGCAACTTTGAACTGGCCCACACTGCAAGTTTCAGCATCACCCGAGATGGCATTGTAAAATGAAAATAGAATTTGATCTCCAAAAAGAGAGAGAGGTTATTTTAGGTCTCCGCAACACGGTCCTATAGGAACTAGAATCACATCCATACCTTGCACAAGCTCCGAGATATGCCCCGTCAAAGATCGCAGCCCTATGGCATTTAGTGACCCTTGGGGACATTCCAGATTGGCGTGCCTAAGAACGTTCGAGCACTAAAGGGGATAGGATGAGGTTGGGGATAGGGTTTACCCAATCACTCAGAGTTAACAGAGCAGACAGTTCGATCCCACGACGAAAGGTGAAAGAGATTTGGCAGTTGGCAACTTTGTACTGGCCCACACTGCAAGTTTTAGCATCACCCGAGATGGCATTGTAAAAAAAAAATGAAGTGTGATCTCCAAAAAGTGAGAGAGGTTATTGTAGGTATCCGCAACATGGTCCTGTAGGAACTAGAATCACATCCATACCTCGCACAAGCTCTGAGATATGCCCCGTCAAAGATCGCAGCCCTGTGGCATTTAGTGACCCTTAGGGACATTCTGGTTCAGCGTGCTCGAGAACGTTTGAGCACTGAAGGGGATAGGAAGAGGTTGGGGATAAGGTTTACTCAGCCACTCAGAGCTAATGGAGTAGACAGTTTGATCCCACGACGAAAGATGAGAGAGATTTGGCAGTTGGCAACTTTGTACTGGCCAACACTACAAGTTTCAGCATCACTCGAGATGGCATTGTAGAATGAAAATGGAATGTGATCTCCAAAAAGTGAGAGAGGTTATTGTATGTCTCTGCAACACAGTCCTATAGGAATTGGAATCTCATCCATATCTTGCACGAGCTCTGAGATATGCCCCGTCAAAGATCGCAGCCCTGTGGCATTTAGTGACCCTTAGGGACATTCTGGTTCGGCGTGCCTGAGAACATTCAAGCATTGAAGGGACAAGACAAGGTTGGGGATAGGTTTTACCTGGCCACCTGGAGCTAATGGAGTAGACAGTTTGATCCCATGATGAAAGATGAGAGAGATTTGGCAGTTGGCAACTTTGTACTAGCCAACACTACAAGTTTCAGCATCACCCGAGATGGAATTGTAGAATAAAAATGGAATGTGATCTCCAAAAAGTGAGAGAGGTTATTGTAGGTCTTTGCAACATAGTCCTGTAGGAATTGGAATCTCATCCATATCTTGCATGAGCTTCAAGATATGCCCCGTCAAAGATCACAACCCTGTGGCATTTAGTGACCCTTAGGGACATTTTGGTTCGGCGTGCCTGAGAACATTCAAGCATTGAAGGGGACAAGACAAGGTTGGAGATAGGTTTTACCTGGCCACCCAGAGCTAATGGAGCAGACAGTTTGATCCCATGACGAAAGATGAGAGAGATTTGGCAGTTGGTAACTTTGTACTGGCCAACACTACAAGTTTCAGCATCACCCGAGATGGTGTTGTAAAATGAAAATAGAATGTGATCTCCAAAAAGTGAGAGATATTATTGTAGGTCTCCGCAACACAGTCCTGTAGGAATTGGAATCGCATCCATACCTCGCACGAGCTCTGAGATATGTCTCGTCAAAAATTGCAGCCTTGTGGCATTTAGTGACCCTTGGGGACATTCTAGATTGGCGTGCCTGAGAACGTTCAAGTACTAAAGGGGATAGGAAGAGGTTGGGGATAGGGTTTACCCGACCACATAGAGCTAACAGAGTAGACAGTTCGATCCCACGAGGAAAGGTGAGAGAGATTTGGCAGTTGACAACTTTGTACTAGCCAACATTGCAAGTTTCAGCATCACCCGAGATGGCGTCATAAAATGAAAACGGAGTGTGATCTCCAAAAAGTGAGAGAGGTTATTGTAGGTATCCAAAAAGAGTGTTTAAAAATGCAAAAATAGTGGGGGTTCCTTTGTATGGTTTGGGAGTTTGACCATTAAAACTAGAAATTGTCCTAGTAGTAAGTGCTGGTAATAGTTTTGAAATTTGATTGTTGAGTGTTGAGAAACCTCAAGTTTGGGATTTTTCTTGTTGGTTTGAGTCTATAATAACCATTTCCATCTGAAAATTTGAGTGTTGAAACCATTTAAGAAGTATTTGCATAGTTTTCCCTAAAATTTGAGTGCATAAAAAGGGGTATGTGATTGCTCCCAAGGTGGATTTAGTGTTTTCTCCAAACAAGAGTTGCATTTTATGTTTGAAGTCATCTAATATAACCAAAGTGAAGGTGGTTGAACAATTTTGGGGTTCTAGAGATGTTGCAAAGTAAGAGTTCTAGAAAGCCCTAGGGTAAAGGGGCTAGAAAGGAGGGTTTTGTAAAAACCATTGTAAAGTTGATCATGAGACCAAAAAAATAAAAGAATCCTTGCATTTGAGTCATTTCTTAAGACTTTTTTGGGTCATGGGAGTTCCAAAAGTCAAGGGATTGTGAGTTGCTTTGTAAATGGCCTCAAACTAGGCCTAGTTGACAGACTGAAATAGCCAGTTTTGAGTGATATTTTACAAAACAAGTGTAGTTGGTTTTGGAGTATATTTTAGAGTGAGGAAAAGGGTATTTTAATCACCCAATAGTTTAGGACTGGCAAGGGCTAGTTGGAACAAGCCTAGAAGAGGCAAAATTGAGAAAGTGTAAGAGATGAGTTGTAAGAAACAACTACTGTAGATGATGCAAATATTAACGAGTTGTAAAGTGAAGGGGAGGAAATCACTATTGAATCCTTCCTAAAAATAAATGGCTTATTAGATGAACCAATTAACACTTTGTTGAGGAGTTATGGACAAAATATGAAGGGACTAGGTACAATTGCACCTAAAAATACCCAACCAAAAATCCTGAACCAGCCAGTGGACTATTATAGGAGATAAAACCTTGAGCATACAACAAACATTGATATTAGATTAAGCTTGCTAATGCAAGATTCACAACCAGATTGGTTGTAGGAGGTTGTCACAAACCTTGGGTAACCAAATACTTGTGGGGATGAAAATGTTTCCCTTTTAATTCCATCCCCACCACATGTTGACCCCAAGGACGTCATCTAATGCTTTGAAAATGGTGGCAACCATGATGAAATAAATAGTTAACAATTTTTTGATACCCAGGCCCAAAATGACTATGATGGAGATGATGATTTTATACCTTACATGCCACTAGACAGAAAACAACATAGTGGTTTACCCAGTAGATTCCTATAGCTACCAAAGAAAAGGATACAAAATTCTAAGGAACAATAGAGACTAAGAAGTTATTTGAGGCTAATGCACTTTACATGAAGGAGAAGATCAGGGATAGGAAAGATGGGAGAGAGGAAAAGATTGCAAGAAATGAGATCTTATATGCTATAGAGAGGGGAAAATGAGTTGCGGAGAAGGTTGCACTAAAGGAATAGAAGAGGAAAGAAAGAGAGGATAATCTAAATGTTTGAAAGAGATATAGACCAAATATTGGAGGTGCACCTTCAACAAAAAGTTTATACAAAAAGTAATAATTTATACAAAAAGTTTTAATTTATTTTAAATAATTAAATAATAGAAACATCGTAGAATTAATAATTCAGTATAATCATAACAAATAGACACTAAAAAATCCCAAATTCAAACATACGAAGGTCCAACTAGAATAATGACTTTAAATAACCAAATACCAAAGCCAAACAAAGGAAATGGGACTTTTACCTTAAATGAATAAATTACATGAAGAAGGGTGGTTGGCTGTTTGGAAATCTACTTATTTTTCTTCTCTCCCTCCTGTCATCCAAGAGAACATGCAATGAAATAAAAATATCATCACAATAAGAAAATATGAAAAATATTGTTCTAGCTTTAAAAAAATTGGAGACATCAAAACATAAAATCTAGATTCTAAACAAATCAAAACATAAAATCTATGATTTAAACTAAATCTCATCACTTACGCATCATAACAATACGGTCCACCTTATTCATGTGGACAGTCTTGGGGAAGAGGTTGCAACAATTTATTTGGATCCAATTGATCACTCTTTCTCTCTCTCCCTCTCTCTGTATTCAATCTAATGAGCCAACTGGATTTGCTCGACATTTTAATGTCTCAAGTATTGCCTCATGGTCTGACTCGCGAACTCTCCAAAGATTCTTATTATGTGGTTTTCCACCATATTTTATCAAGTGGACATTTGATGCGACAAAAAGATTTGAATAATGAAGAATCTTCCTCTCTGTTTGCCAATCCTCGAATAACCACAAGTTAGGGTTCTTCATAGAATATCGTCTAAGTCATGTGCCAGTTACAACCACCGCACCGACATGGTACTCTAAACCTTCACCATCTATAACCGAGTGATCCAATTTTTCTTTGGCTTGAACACAATGACACAAATAATAATCTATCCCTTCTTCATTGTCTTCAGGTGCAATAACAGCAAAAACATGGCCTGCAGTGACAAATGTACAAAATGTGATCATTAATTCAGAAAATACTTGCGTAAAAGTTATAAAGTTACATATTGAAATTACAAAGATATATAAATATATATATTACCAGGTTGCACTAGATCAGACAAGCGCTCAAAGTCAATAGAAGATTCCATCTGTACCATTTCTAGTGCTTGTGGGGGACGATAGGTGTCAATTGGGTCCAAAACTCGTATATCCCATTTGTCCACCCATTCAGTCGACTCACAGTCATCCCAATTTTTCTCTGCACATGATGGACAATAGCATGCCATTTTTCGTGTGTGGATACTCCATGAACCTGCATCAGAGCTTCTAAAAGAGTGCAACTCACTGGATCCTGTTAGTGTGCAACAATCCTGATATGGTGCAATGTTAGTATTATCTATCAACCAAAAAAATCTACGAACTGTAGACTCACCTTCCTTACCTGGACCCATTGTAGCATTACACCACTGGACGATGGATTTTGCATCTGTCAATATTGCTCCATCTTTGTACTTTAGTTCTTCACGAGCTAAGGCTCTTTTGATGCATGCGCCTACACCATCGTGCTCTCCCTTTCCATGACCAGCCTCTGTGAAATTCCACATGTATTGAATTCTACACAACTTGTGCATCCTGCTCAACCAATAGAACATCCGTGCATTCTTGAATTGAGATGCACAATTGTCTGACCAAATAATGTGCTGACAATATGTGATGCCCCTTTTAGCCAAATCTCCATAAAATAGTTGAAAACAACCATGTACGAACTCCGTAGAATGTGATCGATCATCGCTGATGTAAAAATGGTACTCCCTCAAAATCTTCCTGTCATCCTTTGTACTTGTAGGTGAATAAATGAATGTTATGTGAAAAAATATGGAAACCTGTTGAGAAGTATAATACTTTGCTTGCACCTCATTTTGTGGTTGTAGTTTGTAGTTCTCTGCGAAATCTACAACCGAAACAATGGTATCCAGTGGAAACGTATCCTTGCACAACTTGAATTGCAAATCTAGCCATCGAGCTCTATGGGTATGCCTTGCATACTCGTAAATAATGTTTTCACGAAAAATCTTCACGAACTCATACACTGGAATATTTTCAATGACTAAATCACATCTTTTACCATGTTTCCCATCTTTTAGAGCATATCTCACTGTCTTAAATTTTCCATAATCTACTATTTCATTTCCAATTGCATGTGTACTATCCAAATGTTGACAATTTGATAAAAGTTGCAAAGAACCACAAAATAAGCATGTACCATCCAAGCATGATGTCTTGTAAAATTGTTGGCCATCCCTTATTTCACATAAAATGTTGGATATGAATTCCCTTGAAGATCTTGGTGGCTCATTTATGTCACAATCCTGCAAAACAAACTGAGAATGCAAAATTATGCATATATGCCTAAAAATATCAAAATGGTTAGAAAATTCAATATGTATGCTACAACAACAAGTTGTGCGTGTGTGATTTATCTTCACATAAAAAGGTTTACCCATCTCAAAAAATCTTTGACTTATTTGAATTTGAGGATACGTACCAATAAATTTTGCAAAAAATTGTGTCTGAGTTGTGTCCAAAAAATGTTTTGCATGTGGCTCGCGATTTTGGCTACCAATCCTCCTTCTTAAAACATCTCTTTGATTAGGGGAAATACGTGTGTTATTTTTCCAAAAATCTTCGATCAATGATTTCAAGGATTCACTAATTTCTTTATCCTTTCGTAGTAGTCTATCGCTAAATGTCCATAACTCATTTTTTGTTGGATCTTCCAATCTCTCACACCTTAGCATGGCTCTCCTTAGAGTACCTCTACCAATTTTTAATGTTTTGCTTGTCTTTCTCATGAGTTGAGCTTTCTTCATTTGGATACTTACTATTGTCGATGTAAGTACTCGTCTTGCGATATTACTATCTTTGGTGCATGATTTAGAACCCACTTTGTCATAAGAATTCATTAGATTCTTTACAATGTTTTTTTCATTTGAATCATCCATCATTCTTAGCCCAAGAATCTTCATGATAGGCCTAAATTTTAAATTCCTCATCATTTCAACAAATAATTGGAATTGACCTGTAATATTTAATTCATCAAAAAATAATCTCCACATACAATTAACTTTTCTTTGACAAGTACGCTTGCTAATCTTGTCAGGCATTGATTTCAAAATGTTACTATCAATATCAATCAAATATTTTGGTCTTCTAAAACGAATTCTAGAAGGTGTTATAATCTCTTCAATTCTCTCAACATTTTGAACATCAACATAAGGTTGAGTGTATTGCATACCTTGAACCGAAGATGATGTGCCTTGGCAATAAGATGCAAAAGATGGAATATCACCTACTTGATGTGTTGATGTTGTGCCTTCAACATGACATGATGGAGTGTGTATATCGTCGGATCTACAAATCGGTGTCTCTTCAACATGAGAGGAAGATATGACTTCAACATTGGAAGATGGTGTAGCGGACGATATGACTCCAACATTAGAAGATGGTGTAGCTTCACAATTCAATTGTCTTCTTGAGCATAACAGTCTCATTCGTTCTCTTTGTCTTTCCAATTCTTCCTCTTTGTTTCTTGGTACCGGTGGTTCTTGATCCTCTTCGAAAGTCAATTCTTCATTATTGCTTTGCAATTTTCTTTGCTCATGTAGTAATTTCATATTATCTCTTTTAATTGCCAAATCTCTCTCCCTATCTTCATTTGTTTGATTTTTTAGTTTCTTCCTTGGCATGATGATGATTTCTACATGTCAAATTATTCAAACATTTGAATTACTTAAAATGTGTAAATTAAAAATTATTCAAATACATATAAAAATTATAATTATTTGAATGAATACACAATATATATATATAAAATGACTTGTCAAATTTCTAACCATTTCGAAATAACATTTCATTGAAACATACAAATTTCAATGAATTTACTATATATTAAACAACATGTCAAATTATAATCAAATTTGTATCTATATATCAACAAACAATATTTAAAATAGATTGCACTAACCTTTTCTATACAAGGAATATTCAAAAAGTCTTCAAATCGTGTATCCAATGATTGAATTTGGTGTTTGTTAGCTTCCAAAAGTGTTTGCCACCTTGAAATAGTGTTTGTTAGCTTGAAATAGTGTTTGCCACTTTGAAAGAATGTTTGCTGTGTTGAAACCCGCAATTTCTGTCAGGATAACAGAGTGCAGAACAGAACAAAAGCAGAGAATGAATGAAATGGGCCCCAAAGTTGCTTTTTGACCGTTTTTAGGTGATTTCACATAGTGCGTACGTGCTATAGTGCGTACGCACTATATTAGAACACATCACTCTCCACCCTCCCTACTCTCTCTCTCCCTACTCTCTCTCTCTTCCTACTCTCTCTCCCCTCTCCCATCCTTTACTCTTTAGATCTCTCACACACACTCCCATCCTCCCTCTCCCACTTCTTACTCTCTCTCTCTCTGCCACCTCCTACTCTCTCTCACACTCTCTCCCATCCCCTACTCTCTCTTACACACACTCCCATCCACTACTCTCTCTCTCCCCTCTCCCATCTCCTAAACTCTCTCTTTTGCAGATACACACTCCCATCCCCCTCTCTCTCTCCCCTCTCCCATCCCTTACTCTCTAGATCGCTCACATGCACTCCCATCCCTCTCTCTCCTCCTCTCCCACTCCCTCTCCCACCACCTACTATCTCTCTCTCTCAAGTTCTCTCTCTCCCTCTCTACTCTCTCTCTCTCTCTCCCATCCCCTACTCCTACTCTCTCTCTCTCTCCAATCCCCAACTCTCTCTCACACTCTCTCCCATCCCCTACTCTCTCCTTCACTCTCTCTCATCCTTTCACTCTGTCTCTCATCTCGTACTCTCTCTCTCTCTCTCTCTCTCTCTCTCTCTCTCTCTCTCTCTCTCTGTCACCTCCTACTCTCTCTCACACTCTTTCCCATCCTTTCACTCAGTCTCTCCCATCTCATACTCTCTCTTTGCCACCCCCTACTCTCTCTCTCTCACTCTCACACTCTCTCCTATCCCCTACTCTCTCCCTTTCACAGACACACACACACACTCACACTCCCATCCCCCCTCTCTCTTCTCTCCCATCCCCTACTCTCTAGATTTGTCACACGCACTCCCATCCCTCTCTCTCCTCCTCTCCCACTCCCTCTCCTAGGTCACCTACTATTTCTCTCTCTCAAATTCTCTCTCTCCCTCTCTACTCTCTCTCTCTCATCCCCTACTCTTACTCTCTCTCTCTCTCTCCCATTCCCAACTCTCTCTCACACTCTCTCCCATCCCCTACTCTCTCTCACACTCTCTCCCATCCTTTCACTCTGTCTCTCCCATCTTGTACTCTCTCTTTGCCACCCACTACTCTCTCTCACACTCTCACACTCTCTCCTATCTCCTACTCTCTCTCTTTCACAGACACACACACACACACTCACACTCCCATCCCCCCTCTCTCTTCTCTCCCATCCCCTACTCTCTAGATTTGTCACACGCACTCCCATCCCTCTCTCTCCTCCTCTCCCACTCCCTCTCCCAAGTCACCTACTATTTCTCTCTCTCAAGTTCTCTCTCTCCCTCTCTACTCTCTCTCTCCCATCCCCTACTCTTACTCTCTCTCTCTCCCATTCCCAACTCTCTCTCACACTCTCTCCCATCCCCTACTCTCTCTCACACTCTCTCCCATCCTTTCATTGTCTCTCCCATCCCATACTCTCTCTCTCTGCCGCCCCCTACTCTCTCTCTCTCACTCTCTCCCATCCTTTCACTCTATCTCTCCCATCATTTCACTCTGTCTCTCCCATCTCGTACTCTCTCTCTACCACCCCCTACTCTCTCTCACACTCTCACACTCTCTCCCATCCCCTACTCTCTCTTTTTCACAGACACACACACTCTTATCCCCCCACTCTCTTCTCTCCCATCCCCTACTCTCTACATCTGTCACGCACACTCCCATCCCCCCTATCTCTCTCCCTCTCCCACTCCTACTGCCTACTAGATCTCTCTCTCTCTCTCTCAAGTTCTCTCTCTCCCTCTCTACTCTCTCTCTCTCTCCCATCCCATCCCTTACTCTCACTCTCTCTCTCTCCCATCCCCTACTCTCTCTCGCACTCCCATCCCCTAATCTCACTCTCTCTCTCCCATCCCATACGAGCTCTCTCTGCCACCACCTACTCTCTCTCACACTCTCACACTCTCTCCCATCCCCTACTCTGTCTCTCTTACACACATTCCCATTCCCCCTCTCTCTCTCTCCCTCTCCCACTCCCTCTCCCCCATCCCCTACTCTCTCTCTCCCCTCTCCCATCCCCTACTCTCTCTCTTTCATAGACACACACTCCCACCCCCCCTCTCTCTCTTCTCTCCCATCCCCTACTCTCTAGATTTGTCACACACACTCCCATCCCCCCTCTCTCTCCCTCTCCCACTCCCTCTTGCACCACCTACTATCTCTCTCTCTCTCAAGTACTCTCTTTCCCTCTTTACTTTCTCTCTCCCATCCCCTACTCTCACTCTCTCTCTTCCATCCCCTACTCTCTCTCTCTCTCTCACCCCCATCCTGTACAAGCTCTCTCTACCACCCCCTACTCTCTCTCAAACTCTCACACTCTCTCCCATCCCCTACTCTATCTCTCTTATACACATTCCCATTCCCTCCCTCTCTCTCTCTCTCTCACTCCCTCTCCCATTGCCTACTCTCTCCCATCCCCAACTCTATCTCTCTTACACACTTCCATTCCCCCTCTCCCTCTCCCTCCCACTCCCTCTCCCATCGCCTACTATCTCTCTCTCTCTCTCTCCCTCTCTCTCCCATCCCCTACTCTCACTCTCTCTATTTTCCACCCCTACTCTCTCTCTCACTCTCTCCCATCCCCTACTTTCTCTCTTACACACACTTCCATCCCCCCTCTCTCTCCCTCTCCCACTCCCTCTACCATTGCCTAATCTCTTTCTCCTCCATCCACCATCTCTCTCCCTCTCCCACTCCCTCTGCCATTTCCTACTCTCTTTCTATCCCATCCTCTACTCTCTCTATCTCTCTCTCCCCTCTCTCATTCCCTACTCTCTCTCTTTCACACACACCCATCCCCCCTCTCTCCTCTCCCATCCTCTACTTTTTCTCTCACTCACTCTCCCTCTCCCACTGCCTACTCTCACTCTCTCTCACTCTCTCTCTCTCTCACTCTCTCCCTCTCTACTCTCTCTTTGCTACCCCCTACCCTCTCTCACATTTTCACACTCTCTCTCTTTCTCTCTTACACACATTTCCATCCCCCCTCTCTCTCTCCCTCTCCCACTCCCTCTCCCATCATCTACTCTCTCTTTCATCCCCTACTCTCTCTTCCATCCCCTACTCTCTCTCAAGCTACTCTATCTTCCCCCTCTCCCATTCCCTACTCTCTCTCTTTCACACACATGCAGTCCCATCCTCCTCTCTCTCGCTCTTCCTCTCCCGCTCTATCTCCCACCACCTACTCTCTCTCTCCCCCATCCCCTACTCTCAATCTCTCTCTCCCAACTTGTACTCTCTCTCACACTTCCTCTCTCTCCCATCCCCTACTTTCAATCTCTCTCCCCCATCCCATACTCTCTCTTTGCCACCTCTACTCTCTCTCTCACACTTCCTCTCTCTTGCATCTTGTACTCTCTTTGCCACCCCTACTCTCTCACATTTCCTCTATCTCCTATCCTATACCCTCTCTGCCACCCCTACTCTTTCTCACTTCCTCTCTCCCCTCTCCCATCCCCTACTTTCTCTCTATCTCTCTCACCCACACAAATAGCCATTCCCTCGCCCCACCCCCCAGCTCTCTCTTGGTTTTGATTTGCAATTTAGGTCTCAATAGTGCGTGCGCACTATAGCGTGTGCGTACTATAGTGCATGCGCACTACCTCGAATTCAATAGCATTTTAATAGGGCGTGCGCGCTATAGGGCGCATGCACTATTCAAAGCTTTGCATTAAAACCAAGCCTAAGGCTTGGTTTTTCCTTGGAGATCAAACCCAAAGGTTTGGAGTTTATAAATAGGTCTAAGACGTGTTTTCCAGCAAACATACAAAAAATGATTGATTTTTCTTGTGTGCTCCCCTTCAAGATTCTTTGTGGTTGGGGGTATCGATAAGATCAGGTTACATAACATTATAGGTCTCTGTGTTAGCTATCTAACCATATAATTTATTTTTAATTTGAACTATTTTAAGTCTTTCATCTATAATTTCTTTTGAATGTATGTTCATTTTTTGTCAAAAACCACCATGTACTAATTGGGCTATAGATTTTAGCTCATTCATCGAATTTTCTAACAACTTAGTTTTTTAGAAACTAGACTCCATTCTACACACTTTGAAAAAAAGAAGTTTTGATTTTAGATTAGTTTTCAATCATTTCTAGGGGGAGCACACAAATATTTTACATTTTTGGGATGGGTCTAATTTAAAAATTCATTAAAAAAAAAATACACATTATAAAATTACCCGAAAAATTTGGGATAAACTACATAGTGTTAGGTAACTTTTGACCAGAGCGATTAAAGAATTTCAAAAAAAAAGTTAAAATTTTAGGGGGGCCACACTTTGTACTATGTTATGTTTTTTTGGAATAAACAGTACCACTTTCTGTGGCCCCCTTTTTTGAGGATCTAAAACTAAACCATTTTGAAAAAAAATTAGTAGTTTAAAAACTAGATTCAAAGGACTACAACTTTTGTTTTTGCCATATCTTAAAATTTTGAGCGTAACTATCTTCAAATTCTTGTTGAAGTCCAGAATTTGCTGATTTCAAGAAAAAGGTGTCCACTTATACCCCCCTTTTGGCACCACAACTTTGTGCACTTACCCATTTGGTACCTCGACAGTGGATGTAGCAACCACATGAGTGGTAATGAAACCTTTTTTTTCATTCATTGACAAGATTTTCAAATCTGAAATTAAAATGGGTAACAATGGAACCCTACCATTTGTGGGCAAAGGATCTATTATGGTCTGCACCAAGAAAGGTGAGAAAAGGGAAATAAAAAATGTGTATTTTGCCCTTGGTATGAAGCACAATTTGATGAGCATTGGTTAGCTCATTCAAAATGGATACAAAGTGCTGATGGAGAATGATAGTAGTATCATTCATGAAAAAGATGGGAGCAAGAATTTACTTGCAGCAGTTCAAATGACCAAGAACAGAATTTTTCCCTTGAGGATAGAGACATGTTTCTCATCTCAAGTTCGTGTTGCAACTCCCACACAATCAGCTCTAAGGAGTGTGATTCAAGACCCCTCACAGCTATGGCACCTCAGGTATGGTCATCTTGGCTATGCTGATTTAAATTTACTATCAAATAAAAGAATGGTAGAAGGTTTGCCACGAATAGGAAATTCATGTGACAAGTGTGAGGCTTGTATTTTGGGTAAGCAACATAGGCTTCCCTTTAATTTTGGAAATTCTAGGAGGGCTAGATATCCATTAGAGTTAGTGCATACTGACCTAGTCGGTCCTATGCAAGTTACTTCCATTAGGGTGAGTACTTATTTCATGACATTCATTGATGATTTCAGTCATAGGAAATGAGTGTATTTCTTGAAGAACAAATCTGAAGCATTTGATAAATTTGTAGAATTTAAAGCCCATGCTAAAAGAGAATGTGGACACTGTATTAAGGTCCTAAGATCAGATAGAGGAGGGGAGTATACCTCCAATTCTTTTGTAAACTTTTGCAAGAAACATGGCATAAAGAAAGAGCTCACAGCGAGCTATACACCATAGCAGAATGGAGTGGCTGAAAGAAAGAATAGGACCATTGTTGAAATGGCAAGGAGCATGATGAAAGAGAAAGGTCTCCCAACTATATTTTGGGGAGAGGCTATGGCAACAGCAGTTTACCTAATTAATAGGTGTCCTACAAAGGTAGTCTGTGATAGAATTCAAATGGAAGCTTGGTCGCGAATAAGATGTACAGTTGAACACTTAAGGGTGTTTGGATGTGTAGCATATGCACATGTGCCTAAAGAGAAAAGGCAAAAATTTGATGACAAAGGTGTGAAATGCATTTTCACAAGGTACAGCCCAGAATCAAAGGCATACAGATTGTATGACCCATTGAACAACAAGATGATGCTTTCAAGAGATGTGAAATTTCTTAAAAATTAGTCTTGGTATGGTTCAATTGATGAGTCACCAAGAACTTCTAGTAAAGTGCCAATTATGAATGAAGAAGATGCTAATGAACAACAAGAAGAAGGAGCAAATAGAAGAAAAGGCAAGTAGATTCAGACATTGTCGAGCTCCTCTAGGCATAACCGAGTGTCAGTGCCGAGTAATAGTGAAGACTGAACTAATTGGCAAAGCAGTAGCAGTGAAGATTCTAATCCCACACTCTCCTCCCTACTACCAAGAAAGAACAAGAGTCTTAGGGAGATATACCAAAATGAAAGGTATGAAGATTATGATGAGAGTGTTAATTTTGCATTATTTTCTCATAGTGATCCAATATATTTTGAAGAAGCTATTAAGGAGAAGAAATGGTGTAATGCCATGGATGAGGAAATAGATGCCATAGAAAGGAATGAGATATGGGAGCTAACTGAATTGCCTCCCAAGAAACAAGTGATTGGAGTGAAATGGGTCTACAAGACCAAATGCAATGCTGAAGGCAAGATTGATAGGCATAAGGCAAGGCTTGTAGTCAAGGGCTACAAACAGCAATATGGAAGAGATTATGATGAGACCTATGCCCCTGTTGCAAGAATGGAAATCGTGCATGTTGTCATAGAAATTGCAGCCCATCACAAGTGGAAGGTATTTCAAATGGATGTGAAGTATGTCTTCCTTAATGGTGTATTGAAAGAAGAAGTATATGTGGAGTAGCCACTTGGTTATGAAGTTGTAGGTGAAGAGAACTAAGTATATAGATTGAAGAGAGCTCTTTATGGGCTCAAGAAAGCTCCACGGGCATGGTATAGTAGGATTGACTCATATTTGATGAGCAATGGCTTTAGCAAAAGCAATGGCAAGTCCACTCTTTACATCAAGGCAGCAGATGGTAATGTATTGATTGTTGTCTTGTATGTAGATGACTTGAGTTTTACTGGAAATGACAAGGCTCTAATTGGTGAATTCAAAGAGGCCATGAAAAGTGAATTTGAAATGACAGACTTAGGTCTCTTGAAATACTTTCTAGGCATAGAAGTAAAACAAATGCATGATGGCATCTTCATCTCTTAAGAAAAATAGGTAGGGCATATCTTGGAGAGATTCAAAATGCTGAATAGTAAGCCAGCCCCCACACCAACAACAATAGGTCTGAAGTTGAGCAAGGAAGACTCTAGAAAAAGAGTGGATCCAACACTATACAAGAGTATGGTTGGAAGTCTAATGTATTTGACTGCAACTCGGCCAGACCTAATGCATGCAGTAAGTCTAATTTCTAGATTTATGGAAACCCCAAAGGATTCCCATTGGCAAGCGGGAAAGAGGATCCTAAGGTATGTGAAAGGTACCAAGGGATTTGGAATTTTGTATACTGCAAATGATGATTTCAAGTTGGTTGGTTATACTGATAGTGATTGGGCTGGAAGTTTAGATAATAGGAAGAGCACTTCCGGATACATGTTTCATATGGGATCAGGTGAAATTTCATGGGCATCCAAGAAGAAACCTATTGTTTCTCAATATATAGTAGAGGCTGAGTATATAGCAACAAATGCAGTAGCATGTCAAGCAATTTGGCTAAGGAGGATCTTGACAGATTTGAATGAAAGGCAAAAGGATGGAACCACAATTTATTGTGACAACATCTCATCAATTGCATTGTCCAAGAATCCAGTCTTCCATGGAGAAGCAAGCATATTGAGATCAGATATCACTTCATCAGAGAGTTGGTGGAGAATGGGGATATCAAAATGAGTTTTTGCAAGTCTGAGTAGTAGCTAGCAGACATTTTCACAAAGCTGTTAAGCATTGGGTCTTTTGTACACCTAAGAGAGTGTCTTGGTGTAGTTGATTTGGATCAGTTGTGATCCTTGTTCATTTGGATCGAGACAAAGGGGGAGTGTTGGAAATTAAATGTCAATGCCTGTAGGTTATCCTCGAGCCCCATGCCCATCTACCCTGTCAGGTCACCGCAGACATCCATGAATGGTAGGCATTCATTTTTTATAGGTGAGAGTTTGAAATTTGAACGTTGAGAGGGAAAGGAAGAATATGACAAAAAGGAATGTTTCTACATTCATTCATTTCATCAAGTGCAGATCAAGCAGATCAGAGAGAAGTTGCAGAGCTGAGCAGAGAAAGAAGAGGAAGAAAGTTTGTGTCTGCAGTTGCACGTGTCTCCTCTATTCATTCTATGAGTTTGTTGTTATTTGGTTTTGTCCTATTGAAGTAGTGATTTCTCTAGGCAGCATTGTATGCAGCCATTAGAGTTGCAGGTTTAAAGTTTATTGAAGTTTGAAGTATTATTAGTTTAGGGTTATTTTAGGGTTTTCTGGTTGAAGCTAAATGCTCCTAGATTTTGTAATAGTTTAGTGAAAGATTGAATAGAAAGCAAGCAAGCATACTTGAATCTATTGATCTTCCCTTCTATGTTGTATTTGAGAAATTTGTTTGAAAGCTTAAAGCTTTGGCTCTCTAGTTTTAATGGTGAAAGCATTCACATTGAAATCTCCTAAGTTATAATTTCTTAGTTGGAGCCGAGCCCACTCAACATCTATTGTTGCCAAGCATTTCCTTTATGAGCCAGGCATACTCGACATTTTCTGCCAAGCTCCTCTTTGTGCCGAGTTCACTTGGCACCTATTGCCTATCACTCAGAACTTTCAAGTGCCGAGCAAGTGCCAAGTAATTTCTGGCACTCGGCACCTTCCTGTGCTGAGCACTTTTCTTCAAGTGTCGAGCAACCTGCCACTCAGCAGCATCAAGTGCCGAGTAACCGAACTTGGTGCAAATCTAGAAGTTGGTGCAAATCTAGAAGAATCCAAAAACGGTAACCGAACTTTCGAGAGGCATAACTTTTGAATCGTAGCTCCGATTGACGAACCGTTTACATTTTTGGAAAGCTCTCAAAGCGCTCTATAGCCCTATGGATGAGCTTTGCTTGTTCCCCACTTTTTGGCCCTTTTCAAGGTCATTTAATGCCCCTAACCTAACTTTGAAGCATTCCTAGGAGGTCTCCAAAACCCAAAAAACTACAATAACTTTCAAACCATGGGGCCTTTTGACCTGATTCTTTTTCTAGAATGCTCTAAATCACAATTACATTCATCTGGCCAATTCACACCTTCTAGGTCACCAAAATGATGGCCAAATTGTATGCTCCTATTTTTTTGGGATTTTCAAAAACACTGATAGTGGAACTATGAGAGTTGGAACCTTTATTTGACCCAAATGGGTATCCAAAAATGTAAAGACATGAAACAGAAACTAAGTCTAAGTACTTTTTTTTTTGGGTGACACAGGATTACCCTTATACCTCTGGATGCTCCTGTATCAAACACCTAGGGTAGATAGAAAAGTGACCCTGTCACTTTATAGATGGTAGAGGAAATCCCAAATGGGAAACCTCAGCTGCTGAAATCCAAGTTGAGTCCTCGATCGGTCGTCCTTTCCATTTGACCAAATACTCTTCATACTGCCTATTTCTGGTACTCCTACCCACACGATGATCAAGAACATCTTCTATCTCCTCCTTCTTAGAAGTAAGAATTGGACATGGCTCTAACACCAGCTCCTCATCTGCACCATCATCATGACACTTGGTTAAATCTGCAATGTTGAAAATGGGAGAAATCTGAATACCATCTGGTAGCTCCACTTCATATGCATTTCTTGAGTCATGTTTCTTCAAAATTTTGCAGGAGCCAAATTTCTTCATTTTCAGCTTGCTGTAAGTACCGGCTGGAAATCTTTCTTTTCGTAAGTGCACCATGACTAAATCTCTGACTTGGAATTCCTTATGTCTTCTCCTTTGATCAGCCCTAGCTTTATACTCTTGATTCATCTTGGTTATGTGTGCCAGAACCTCCTCATGTAGACGCTTGATATGTTCAGCAAATTCCTCAGCTTTAGCACTTGTCCTCTCCCCTTGTTCTATCTTCCTCAGTTCTAGTGCAGTCCTTGGGCTATTCCCATATACAATTTGGAATGGTGATTTTTGAGTAATCCTATTTATAGAGTTACTGTAAGAAAACTCTGCTTGTGGTAGAATTAAATCCCATCCCTTGGGCTTATCGCCAACTAAACATCTCAGCAAATTACCTAGACTTCTATTTACCACTTCTGTTTGGCTGTCAGTTTGTGGGTGATGCGTGGAACTGAATTTCAAGTCTTTTCTCTACTTTTTCCATAATGTCCTCCAGAAATACCCCAAAAATTTAGTGTCTCTGTCAGAAACTATACTCCTTGGAAGACCATGTAGTCTTACAACCTCTTTGAAAAACAATTCTGCAATATGGACAACATCATTAGTTTTGTGGCATGGAATGAAATGTGCCCTTTTGGAGAACCTATCCACCACCACAAATACTGAGTCATTACGCCTTTGTGTCCTTGGCAATCCAAAAACAAAATCCATACTTATGTCCTCCCATGGCCTTGATGGAATAGGCAATGGCTGATATAGACCAGTATTGTGACTAAACCCCTTGGCAACTTGACAAACTTGGCAACTTTGTACGAACTTATTCACATCCTGTCATCCCTCCACTGTGTTTCTCCTTAATCAGATTTTCCCTCATGGAACTCTTTGGAATGCACAATTGACTACCTTTGAATAACATGCCATCCTGAATCAAATAATCTAACCACTTGGTTCTATCTACAACAACAGGCTCTTTACAAGCTTTCCATGCTTCAGCAAAATCAGGATCCTCGGGGTACAAATTCTTGAGTTCATCAAACCCAACTACTTCAACCTGCATTACTGTAACCAGTGACTATCTCCTACTTAGTGCATCTGCAACCCTGTTAGATTTTCCACTTCTATGCTTCAACACAAATGTATAACTCTGCAAGAATTCTACCCACTTCATATGCCTCTGATTCAATTTACCTTGGCTATTTAGGTACTGTAATGCCTGATGATCAGTATACAAAACAAATTCCTTTGGTAAGAAATAGTGCCTCCATTTCTTTAAGGCCTGAACTATTGCATAGAAATCTTGATCATAAACAGAATACTTCTTTTTTTGCATCATTCAATTTTTCACTAAAATATGCAATAGGCTTACCTTCTTGGCTTAATACAGCCCCAATAGCGCTACCACTAGCATCACAATCCACCTGGAACACTTTTCTAAAATCTAGAAGTCCCAACACAGGTTGTTCTATCACCTTCTTCTTCAGCAATTCAAAACTTCTTGTAGCCGTTGTAGTCCATTTGAACTCTTTTCTATCCCCTCTTATTGTATCAGTTATGGGTGCACATATGCCACTGAAATTCTTAATAAACTTCCTGTAAAAACTAACCAGACCATGAAATGATCTTACCTCAGTAGCAGATCTTAGAGTAGTCCATTCCAAGATGGCTTTTACCTTCTCTGGATCCATTTTAAGACCTTCAGGTGATATAACAAACCCCAAATAGACTAACTCCCTCTTTGCAAAGACACTCTTCTTTAGATTAATTAACAGTTTCTCTTCCCTTAGCCTTTCAAGGACACTACGAATATGCAGTAAGTGTTCTTCCAAAGTCTTGCTAAAAATTAAAATATCATCCAAATAGACAATAACAAATTTTCCCAAGAACTTCTTAAGTACCTCATTCATGAGTCGCATGAAGGTGCTTGGGGCATTCGTCAATCCAAAGGGCATGACTAACCACTCATAAAGACCATCCTTGGTCTTGAAGGCTATTTTCCACTCATCTCCTTCTTGAATCCATATCTAATGATATCCACTCTTCAGATCTATCTTTGTGAAGTACTGAGCTCCACTCAAGTAGTCCATAAGATCATCCATCCTTGGCAAAGGAAACTGGTACTTGGTGGTTATCCTATTTATAGCTCAAGAATTTGTACACATCCTCCACTCTCCATCCTTCTTTGGTGTGATTACTGCAGGTACTGCACATGGACTCAGGCTCTCTCGAATCAAGCCCTTCCTCAATAGCTCCTGAACCTGTCTATTTAGCTCCTCTATTTCAGTAGGAGTCATCCTGTGAGCAACCTTGTTAGGAAAACTAGCTCCTGGAATCAGATCTATTTGATGACTGATTTGCCCTACTGGTGGCAATCCATCTGGAACATTATCAGAGATAATATCTCCAAATTCCCCTAGTAAATCTGAAACTTCAAATGGTATTTCACTACTACCTTCTTTATCTTTCCTAGGAATCAAAGCATAGCACATATGCTGATGTTTCATGCCATCTAAAAAATTCCTTCCATCAACAAGACAAATCCTAGCACTGCTATATACCTTTTCACCTTCCTTTTTCATGGGCTTCAATTTGTGGCGAACTCCATCCTTTGTCAGAGAGTATGTGTTTGCATTTCCATCATGTATTGAATGTCTATCAAACTACCATGGCCTACGCAATAACAGATGGCAAACATCCATGGAAATAACATCACAGAGAACTTCATCATGGTAACTCCCAATTTTGAATTTTACTAAACATTTTTCACCTACCAGGACCTTATGATCATCTTTTACCCAAGAAATCCGATAGGGCTGGGGATGTTTCTCCCTCTTGAGCTTCAGGTTAGAGACCATCTCTTCTGATACCAGGTTATCAGTGCTACCACCATCAATGATCACGTCACAACATTTATCCTCACACTTGCATGTGGTACGGAACAAACTCCTCCGTTGTCCTGGTTCAATATCACCACTTAGTAGGACTTTTTTATTTACCAAGGTCTCTCCTCTTTTTGCATCCTTTGAATGTGATGATTGTGCATCTTCATCCACATGAGCAACCCTAGCTTAGCCCTCATCTCTCCTATCTGTCCTTCCTTGTCGTTGAGGGCATTCAAAGGCACGATGACCTTCTTCATTGCAATGGAAATAGGTACCATGGAAGCCTCCTCTTCCTTGTCCACGTCCTCTACCTCTTCCTCTTTGATTTCCAAAGTCTTGATCATGGGAGCGGTTGAAACCCTCATTCCTCTAGTTTCTACTAGTACCCACATCTTCATTTTTCTTTTCGGATTCATTGCGGCCTCCAGATGATCTACCGCTTCCCCTTCCTCCTTGACCGTGCCCTCTTTGTCTTCCTTCAAACCTCTTATTCAGCTTCTCTTCAACTCGTAGGGCAAACGGGTATGCCTCTTCAACGCTAGTCATTCTTACTAGACTTAATTCCTCTTGGATGCTTGTTCGCAACCCACTAATATAACGAACAACCTTCCCCTTATTTTCTTCTGCATGTCCCGCTCTAATCAAGATTCGGTAAAACTCCTCTGTATATTCTTGGATTGATCTTCCTGCTTTCTTTAACACATGCATCTTCTTAAACAGATCCAGCTCGTAGTCCACAGGAATGAATTGCTTCTTCAATTTTACCACCATGCGATCCCATCTTGTGATCTTCTCCTTTCCTCTTATGTTTCTTTCCAATTGAACCTCTTGCCACTAGATTTTGGCATGGCCTTTAAGTTTGGCCTTTGAAAACTTAACCCTATCTAGGTCCCTTATATCCTCATACTCAAAGTATTCTTCCAGTTCATTGATCCAATCGATCAACACATCTGGATTCAGATTTCCTAAAAATACACCCACTTCAATTGTAGGTCTTTTCCCAAACTAAGTAATGGCCCTAAAAAGCCTTTCCTCTACAGGATTCAGAACTTCCCCGTCAACTTCCTCCTCTGGTCCCGTTACTTCTTCTTCATTTTCATCCTCACTGTTGTCACCTGCGGCAACATTTGCTCCTCTACGAAGCTCCTCTTGCAATGATTGTACCTGCCTCTGGAGGGCTCTAACCTCCTCAGGATTAATAGCTCTGGCCCTTCCACCATGCTCTCTTTGTGGAGGCATCTTCTAACTCAAACCCACAACCACACAGTCCTGGTGCAAACTGCCTCATAGTCGGCGCTCTGTCTACACACTTAGGAAAACCCGCTCTGATACCACTTGATGGAGACACAACCCAAGAATAGAATAGAAACAACAGAAAAGGGAAATTATATTAACTGAGAAAATAAACTAGTACAAATAGTACAGGAAAATGAACTTCAAAACATGCCCTAAGGGCTTACAATAGCATATATCTGGAGATAATTTCTCCTTATGGTACCTCCTCTCAAACTCCACTCAAAACTACCTTCTACAATGCCAAAAATCACCTTAAATAGACCCCGGAAGGTTAAGGACTAGGAGTACATTCTAGAAAGTGCTAGTAGGCATCCACTGACCAAGTAGAAGGTTCTAGAAGCAGCGTTAGAAGTCAGTGCAAATCTAGAAGAATCCAGAAACGACAATCGAACTTTCGGGAGGCATAACTTTTGAGCCGTAGCTCCGATTGACGAACCGTTTAGATTTTTGGAAAGATCTCAAAGTGCTCTATATCCCTATGGACAATCTTTGATCCTCCCAAATTTTTTGGCCCTTTTCAAGGTCATTTAATGCCCCTAACCTGAATTTGAAGCATTCTTAGGAGGTCTCCAAAACCTGAAAAACTGCAATAACTTTCAAACCATGGGGCCTTTTGACCTGATTCTTTTTTTGGAATGCTCTAAATCATGATTACATTCATCTGGCCAATTCACACCTTCTAGGACACCAAAATGATGGCCAAATTGCATGCTCCTATTTTTTTGGGATTTTCAAACACACTAATAGTGGAACTTTCAGAGTTGGAACCTTTATTTGACCCAAATGGGTATCCAAATATGTAAAGACTTGAAACAGAAACTGAGTCTAAGTACATTTTTTTTTTGGGTGACATAGGACTGCCCTTATACCTCTGGATGCTCCTGCATTAGACACAAAGGGTAGATTCAAAAGTGACCCTATCACTTTAAAGATGGTAGAGGAAATCCCAAATGGGAAACCTCAGCTGCTAAAATCCAAGTTGAGTCCTCAATCGGCAGTCCTTTCCATTTGACCAAATACTCTTCATACTGCCTATTTCTGGTACTCCTACCCACATGATGATCTAGAATGTCTTCTATCTCCTCCTTCTAAGAAGCAGGAATTGGACATGGCTCTAACACTAGCTCCTTATCTGCACCATCATCATGATACTTGGTTAAATCTACAATGTTGAAAATGGGAGAAATCAGAATACCATCTGGCAGCTCCACTTCATATGCATTTCCTGAGTCATGTTTCTTCAAAATTTTGCAGGGGCCAAATTTCTTCATTTTCAGCTTGCTGTAAGTACTGGCTGGAAATCTTTCTTTTCATAAGTGCACCATGACTAAATCTCTGACTTGGAATTCCTTATGTGTTCTCCTTTGATCAGCCCTAGCTTTATACTCTTGATTCATCTTGGTTATGTGTTCCTGAACCTCCTCATGTAGACGCTTGATATGTTCAGCAAATTCCTCAGCTTCAACACTTGTCCTCTCCCCTTGTTCTATCCTCCTCAGTTCTGGTGCAGTCCTTGGGCTATTCCCATATACAATTTGGAATGGTGATTTTCCAGTACTCCTATTTATAGATTTATTGTAAGAAAACTCTGCTTGTGGTAGAATTAAATCCCATTCCTTGGTCTTATCCCCAACTAAACATCTCAGCAAATTATCTAGACTTCTGTTTACCACTTTTGTTTGGCCATCAGTTTGTGGGTGATGCGTGGAACTGAATTTCATGTCTTTTCTCAACTTTTTCCATAATGTCCTCCAAAAATACCCCACAAATTTAGTGTCTCTGTCAGAAACTATACTCCTTGGAAGACCATGTAGTCTTACCACCCCTTTGAAAAACAATTCTGCAATATGGACAACATCATTAGTTTTGTGGCATGGAATGAAATGTGCCATTTTGGAGAACCTATCCACCACCACGAATACTGAGTCATTACCCCTTTGTGTCCTTGGAAATCCAAGAACAAAATCCATACTTATGTCCTCCCATGGCCTTGATGGAATAGGCAATGGCTGATATAGACCAGTATTGTGACTAAACCCCTTGGCAACTTGACAAACCTGGCAACTTTGTATGAACTTCTTCACATCCTGTGAAATTTGAGGCCAAAAACAATGTTCTCTAAGAATGGCAATGGTCTTATCTCGACCAAAATGTCCTACCATCCCTCCACTGTGTTTCTCCTTAATCAGATTTTCCCTCATGGAAATCCTTGGAATGCACAATTGACTACCTTTGAACAACATGCCATCCTGAATCAAATAATCTAACCACTTGGTTCTATCTATAGCAACAGGCTCTTTACAAGCTTTCCATGCTTCAGAAAAATCAGGATCCTCGGGGTACAAATTCTTGAGTTCATCAAACCCAACTACTTCAACCTGCATTACTGTAAGCAGTGACTGTCTCCTACTTAGTGCATCTGCAACCCTATTAGATTTTCCACATCTATGCTTCAAAACAAATGTATAACTCTGCAAGAATTCTACCCACTTCATATGCCTCTGATTCAATTTACCTTGGCTATTTAGGTACTATAATGCCTGATGATCAGTATACAAAACAAATTCCTTTGGCAAGAAATAGTGCCTCCATTTCTTTAAGGCCTGAACTATTGCATAGAACTCCTGATCATAAACAGAATACTTCTTTTTTGAATCATTCAATTTTTCACTAAAATATGCAATAGGCTTACCTTCTTGGCTTAATACAGCCCCAATAGCACTGCCCCTAGCATCACAATCCACCTGGAAGTGCCAACACAGGCTGTTCTGTCACCTTCTTCTTCAGCAATTCAAAACTTCTCGCAGCTGTTGTAGTCCATTTGAACTCTTTTCTATCCCCTCTTATTATATCAGTTAAGGGTACACATATGCCACTATAATTCTTAATAAACTTCCTGTTAAAACTAACCATCCCATGAAATGATCTTACCTCAGTAGCAGAACTTGGAGTTGGCCATTCCAAGATGGCTTTTATCTTCTCTGGATCCATTTGAAGACCTTCAGGTGATATAACAAACCCCAAATAGACTAAATCCCTCTTTGCAAAGACACACTTCTTTAGATTAATTAACAGTTTCTCTTCCCTTAGCCTTTCAAGGACACTACAAATATGCAGTAAGTGTTCTTCTAAAGTCTTGCTAAAAATTAAAATATCATCCAAATAGACAATAACAAATTTTCCCAAGAACTTCTTAAGTACCTCATTCATGAGCCGCATGAGGGTGTTTGGGGCATTCATCAATCCAAAGGGCATGACTAACCACTCATAAAGACCATCCTTGGTCTTGAAGGCTATTTTCCACTCATCTCCTTCTCGAATGCATATCTGATGATAGCCACTCTTAAGATCTATCTTTGTGAAGTACTGAGCTCCACTCAAGCAGTCCATAAGATCATCCATCCTTGGCAAAGGAAACTGGTACTTGATGTTTATCCTATTTATAGCTCAAGAATCTGTACACATCCTCCACTCTCCATCCTTCTTTGGTGTGAAAACTGCAGGTACTGTAGATGGACTCAAGCTCTCTTGAATCAAGCCCTTCCTCAATAGCAGTTGAACCTTTCTATTTAGCTCCTCTATTTTAGTAGGAGTCATCCTGTGAGCAACCTTGTTAGGCAAACTAGCTCCTGGACTCAGATCTATTTGATGACTGATTTTCCTTACTGGGGGCAATCCATCTGGAACATTATGAGAGATAATATCTCCAAATTCTCCTAGTAAATCTGAAACTTCAAATGGTATTTCACTACTACATTCTTTATCTTTCCTAGGAATCAAAGCATAGCACATATGTTGATGTTTCATGCCATCTAAAAACTTCCTTCCATCAACAAGACAAATCCTAGCACTGCTACATACCTTTTCACCTTCCTTTTTCATGGGCTTCAATTTGTGGCAAACTCCATCCTTTGTCAGAGAGTATGTGTTTTCATGTCCATCATGTATTGCATGTCTATCAAACTGCCATGGCCTACCCAACAATAGATGGAAAACATCCATCGAAATAACATCACAGAGAACTTCATCATGGTAACTCCCAATTTTGAATTTTACTAAACATTGTTCACTTACCAGGACCTTATGATCATCTTTTACCCAAGAAATCCGATAGGGCTGGGGATGTTTCTCCCTCTTGAGCTTCAGCTTAGATTCCATCTCTTCTGATACCAAGTTATCAGTGCTACCACCAAGAATGATCACATTACAACATTTATCCTCACACTTGCATCTGGTAAGAAACAAACTCCTTCGTTGTCCTGATTCAATCTCACCACTTAGTAGGACTCTTTTATTTACCAAGGTCTCTCCTCTTTCTGCATCCTCTGAATGTGATGATTGTGCATCCTCATCCACATGAGCAACCCTAGCTTGGCCCTCAGCTCTCCAATCTGTCCTTCCTTGTCATTGAGGGTATTCAAAGGCACGATGACCTTCTTCATTGCAATGGAAATAGGTAGCACAGAAGCCTCCTCTTCCTTGTCCACATCCTCTACCTCTTCCTCTTTGATTTCCAAAGTCTTGATCATGGGAGTGGTTGAAACCCTCATTCCTTTGGTTTCTGCTAGTACCCAAATATTCATTTTTCTTTTCGGTTTCATTGTGGCCTCAAGATGATCTACCGCTTCCCCTTCCTCCTTGATTGTGCCCTCTTTTTCTTCCTTCAAACCTCTTATTCAGCTTCTCTTCAACTCATAGGGAAAACTGGTATGCCTCTTCAACGCTGGTCATTCTTACCAGACTTAATTCCTCTTGGATGCTTGGTCGCAACCCACTGATATAATGAGCAACCTTCTCCTTATTTGCTTCTGCATGTCCCGCTCTAATCAAGAGTCGGTAAAACTCCTTTGTATATTCTTGGACTGATCTTCCTTCTTGCTTTAACACATGCATCTTCTTAAATAGATCCAGCTCATAGTCCACAGGAATGAACCGCTTCTTCAATTTGTCCACCATGCGATCCCATCTTGTGATCTTCTCCTTTCCTCTTATGTTTCTTTCCAATTAAACCTCTTGCCACCAGATTTTGGCATGGCCTTTCAATTTGGCCTTTGCAAACCTAACCCTATCTGGGTCCCTTATATCCTCATACTAAAAGTATTCTTCCAGTTCATTAATCCAATCGATCAACTCATCTGGTTTCAGATTTCCTAAAAATACACCCACTTCAATTGTAGGTCTTTTCCCAAACTTAGTAATGGCCCTAAAAGCCTTTCCTCTATAGGATTCAGAACTTCCCCGTCAACTTCCTCTTCTGGTCCCATTACTTCTTCTTCATTGTCATCCTCACTATGGTCACCTACGACAACATTTGCTCCCCTACGAAGCTCCTCTTGCAATGCTTGTACCTGCCTCTGGACGGGTCTAACCTCCTCAGGATTAATAGCTCTGGCCCTTCCACCACACTCTCTTCATGGAGGCATCTTCTAACTCAAACCCACAACCACACAATCCTAGTGCAAACTACCTCACAGTCGGCGCTCTGTCTACACACTTAGGAAAACCCGATCTGATACCACTTGATGGAGACACAACCCAAGAACAGAATGGAAAAATAAGAAAAGGGAAATTATATTAACTAAGAAAATAAGCTAGTACAAATAGTATAGGAAAATGAACTTCAAAACATGCCCTAAGGGCTTACAATAGCATAAATCTGGAAATAATTTCTCCTTATGGTACCTCCTCTGAAACTCCACTCCGAACTTCATTCTACAATGCCAAAAATCACCTTAAATAGACCCCAGAGGGTTAAGGACTAGGAGTACATTCTAGAAAGTTCTAGTAGGCATCCACCAACTAAATAGAAGGTTCCAGAAGTGGCGTTAGAAGTTGGTGCAAATCTAGAAGAATCTAGAAATGGTAACCGCACTTCTGGGAGGCATAACTTTTGAACCGTAGCTCCGATTGACCAACCATTTACATTTTTAAAAATCTCTTGAAGCGCTCTATAGCCATATGGACAAGCTTTGCTCATCCCCCATTTTTGGCCCTTTTCAAGGTCATTTAATGCCCCTAACCTGACTTTGATGCATTCTTAGGAGGTCTCCAAAACTCAAAAAACTGTAATAACTTTCAAACCGTGGGGCCTTTTGACCTGATTCTTTTTTTGGAATGCTCTAAATCATGATTACATTCATCTGGCCAATTCACACCTTCTAGGTCAGCAAAATGATGGCCAAATTGCATGCTCCTATTTTTTTAGGATTTTCAAACACACTTATAGTGGAACTGTGAGAGTTGGAACCTTTATTTGACCCAAATGGGTATCCAAAAATGTAAGGACATGAAATAGAAACTAAGTCTAAGTACTTTTTTTTTTTGGGTGACACAGGATTGCCCTTATACCTCTGGATGCTCCTGCATCAGACACCCAGGGTAGATTGAAAAGAGACCCTGTCACTTTATAGATGGTAGAGGAAATCCCGAATGAAAAACCTCAGCTGTTGAAATCCAAGTTGAGTCCTCGTTCGACCGTCGTTACCATTTGACCAAATACTCTTCATACTGCCTATTTTTGGTACTCCTGCCCACATGATGATCTAGAATGTCTTTTATCTCCTCCTTCTTAGAAGCAGGAATTGGACATGGTTCTAACACCAGCTCCTCATCTGCACCATCATCATGATACTTGGTTAAATCTGCAATGTTGAAAATGGGAGAAATCTGAATACCATCTGGCAGCTCCACTTCATATGCATTTCCTAAGTCATGTTTCTTCAAAATTTTGTAGGGGCCAAATTTTTTCATTTTCAGCTTGCTGTAAGTACTGGCAGGAAATCTTTCTTTTCGTAAGTGCACCATGACTAAATCTCCGACTTGGAATTCCTTATGTCTTCTCCTTTGATCAGCCCTAGCTTTATACTCTTGATTCATCTTGGTTATGTGTGCATGAACCTCCTCATGTAGATGCTTGATATGTTCAGCAAATTCCTCAGCTTCAACACTTGTCCTCTCCCCTTGTTCTATCTTCCTCAGTTCTGGTGCAGTCCTTGGGCTATTCCCATATACAATTTGGAATGGTGATTTTCTAGTACTCCTATTTATAGAGTTATTGTAAGCAAACTCTGCTTGTGGTAGAATTAAATCCCATCCCTTGGGCTTATCCCCAACTAAACATCTCAGCAAATTATCCAGACTTCTGTTTACCACTTCTATTTGGCCGTCAGTTTGTGGGTGATCCGTGGAACTGAATTTCAAGTCTGTTCTCAACTTTTTCCATAATGTCCTCCAAAAATACCCCACAAATTTAGTGTCTCTGTTAGAAACTATACTCCTTGGAAGACCATGTATTCTTACCACCTCTTTGAAAAACAATTCTGCAATATGGACAACATCATTAGTTTTGTGGCATGGAATGAAATGTGCCATTTTGGAGAACCTATCCACCACCACAAATACTGAGTCATTACCCCTTTGTGTCCTTGGCAATCCAAGAACAAAATTCATACTTATCTCCTCCGATGGCCTTGATGGAATAGGCAACGGCTGATATAGACCAGTATTGTGACTAAACCCCTTGGCAACTTGACAAACCTGGCAACTTTGTACGAACTTGTTCACATCCTGTGAAATTTTAGGCCAAAAATAATGTTCTCTAAGAATGGTAATGGTCTTATCTTGACCAAAATGTCCTGCCATCGCTCCACTGTGTTTCTCCTTAATCAGATTTTCCCTCATGGAACTCCTTGGAATGCACAATTGACTACCTTTGAACAACATGCCATCCTGAATCAAATAATCTAACCACTTGGTTCTATCTACAACAACAAGCTCTTTACAAACTTTCCATGCTTCAGAAAAATTAAGATCCTTGGGGTACAAATTATTGAGTTCATCAAACCCAACTACTTCAACCTACATTACTGTAAGTAGTGACTATCTCCTACTTAGTGCATTTGCAACCCTGTTAGATTTTCCACTTCTATGCTTCAACACAAATGTATAACTTTGCAAGAATTCTACCCACTTCATATGCCTCTGATTCAATTTACCTTGGCTATTTAGGTATTGTAATGCCTGATGATCAGTATACAAAAAAAATTCCTTTGGCAAGAAATAGTGCCTCCATTTCTTTAAGGCCTTAACTATTGCATAGAACTCTTGATCATAAACAGAATACTTGTTTTTTGCATCATTCAATTTTTCACTAAAATATGCAATAGGCTTACCTTCTTGGCTTAATACAGCCCCAATAGCGCTGCCACTAGCATCACAATCCACCTAGATCACTTTTCTAAAATCTGGAAGTGCCAACACAGGCTGTTCTGTCACCTTCTTCTTCAGCAATTCAAAACTTCTCACAGCTGTTGTAGTCCATTTGAACTCTTTTCTATCCCCTTTTATTATATCAGTTAGGGGTGCACATATGCCACTGAAATTATTAAAAAAATTCCTGTAAAAACTAACCAGACCATGAAATGATCTTACCTCAATAGCAGACTTTGGAGTAGGCCATTCCAAGATGGCTTTTACCTTCTCTGGATCCATTTGAAGACCTTCAGGTGATATAACAAACCCCAAATAGACTAACTCCCTCTTTGCAAAGACACATTTCTTTAGATTAATTAATAGTTTCTCTTCCCTTAGCCTTTCAAGGACACTACGAATATGCCGTAAGTGTTCTTCCAAAGTCTTGCTAAAAATTAAAATATCATCCAAATAGACAATAACAAATTTTCCCAAGAACTTCTTAAGTACCTCATTCATGAGTCGCATGAAGGTGCTTGGGGCATTCGTCAATCCAAAGGGCATGACTAACCACTCATAAAGACCATCCTTGGTCTTGAAGGCTATTTTCCACTCATCTCCTTCTCGAATGCATATCTGATGATAGCCACTCTTAAGATCTATCTTTGTGAAGTACTGAGCTCCACTCAAGCAGTCCATAAGATCATCCATCCTTGGTAATGGAAAGCGGTACCTGATTGTTATCCTATTTATAGCTCGAGAATCTGTACACATCCTCCACTCTCCATCCTTCTTTGGTGCAAAAACTGTAGGTACTGCACATGGACTCAGGCTCTCTCGAATCAAGCCATTCCTCAATAGCTCCTAAACCTATCTATTTAGCTCCTCTATTTCAGTAGGAGTTATCCTGTGAGCAACCTTGTTAGGCAAACTAGCTCCTGGAATCAGATCTATTTGATGACTGATTTGCCTTACTGGTGGCAATCCATCTAAAACATTATCAGAGATAATATCTCCAAATTCCCCTAGTAAATCTGAAACTTCAAATGGTATTTCACTACTACCTTCTTTATCTTTCCTAGGAATCAAAGCATAGCACATATGCTGATGTTTCATGCCATCTAAAAACTTCCTTCCATCAACAAGACAAATCCTAGCACTGCTACATACCTTTTCACCTTCCTTTTTCATGGGCTTCAATTTGTGGTGAACTCCATCCTTTGTCAGAGAGTATGTGTTTGCATGTCCATCATGTATTGCATGTCTATCAAACTGCCATGGCCTACCCAATAACAGATGGCAAACATCCATCAAAATAACATCATAGAGAACTTCATCATGGTAACTCTCAATTTTGAATTTTACTAAACATTGTTCACTTACCAGGACCTTATGATCATCTTTTACCCAAGAAATCTGATAGGGCTGGGGATGTTTCTCCCTCTTGAGCTTCAGCTTAGAGACCATCTCTTCTGATTCAAGGTTATCAGTGCTACCACCATCAATGATCACATCACAACATTTATCCTCACAGTTGCATCTGGTATGGAACAAACTCCTCCTTTGTCTTGGTTCAATCTCACCACTTAGTAGGACTCTTTTATTTACCAAGGTCTCTCCTCTTTCTGCATCCT
The DNA here is from genome assembly GCA_028749045.1 of Cupressus sempervirens. Classification (NCBI taxonomy): domain Eukaryota; kingdom Viridiplantae; phylum Streptophyta; class Pinopsida; order Cupressales; family Cupressaceae; genus Cupressus; species Cupressus sempervirens. Next base: position 99,961,352 of record CM053787.1, read on the forward strand.
CTGAATGTGATGATTGTGCATGCTCATCCACATGAGCAACCCTAGCTTGGCCCTCAGCTCTCCTATCTGTCCTTCCTTGTCATTGAGGGCATTCAAAGGCACGATGACCTTCTTCATTGCAATGGAAATAGGTACCACAGAAGCCTCCTCTTCCTTGTCCACGTCCTCTACCTCTTCCTCTTTGATTTCCAAAGTCTTGATCATGGGAGCAGTTGAAACCCTCATTCCTCGAGTTTCTGCTAGTACCCTTATCTTCATTTTTCTTTTGGGTTTCATTGCGGCCTCCAGATGATCTACCACTTCCCCTTCCTCCTTGACCGTGCCCTCTTTGTCTTCCTTCAAACCTCTTATTCAACTTCTCTTCAACTCGTAGGGAAAATTGGTATGCCTCTTCAACGGTGGTCATTCTTAGAGGAAAATGAACTTCAAAACATGCCCTAAGGGCCAATACAAGCTATTCTGTCACCTTCTTCTTTAGCAATTCAAAACTTCTCGCAGCTGTTGTGGTCCATTTGAACTCTTTTCTATCCTCTGTTATTATATCAGTTAGGGGTGCACATATGCCACTGAAATTCTTAATAAACTTCCTATAAAAGCTAACCAGACCATGAAATGATCTTACCTCAGTAGCAGACCTTGGGGTAGGCCATTCCAAGATGGCTTTTACCTTCTCTGGGTCCATTTTAAGACCTTCAGGTGATATAACAAACCCCAAATAGACTAACTCCCTCTTTGCAAAGACACTCTTCTTTAGATTAATTAACAGTTTCTCTTCCCTTAGCCTTTCAAGGACACTACGAATATGCAGTAAGTGTTCTTCCAAAGTCTTGCTAAAAATTAAAATATCATCCAAATATACAATAACAAATTTTCTCAAGAACTTCTTAAGTACCTCATTCATGAGCTGCATGAAGGTGCTTGGGGCATTCGTCAATCCAAAGGGCATGACTAACCACTCATAAAGACCCTCCTTTGTCTTGAAGGTTTTTTTCCACTCATCTCCTTCTCGAATCCGTATCTGATGATAGTAACTCGTCAGATCTATCTTTGTGAAGTACTGAGCTCCACTCAAGCAGTCCATAAGATCATCCATCCTTGGCAAACGAAACCAGTACTTGATAGTTATCCTATTTATAGCTCGTGAATCTGTACACATCCTCCACTCTCCATCCTTCTTTGGTGCGAGTACTGCAGGTACTGCACATGGACTCAGGCTCTCTCGAATCAAGCCCTTCCTCAATAGCTCCTGAACCTATATATTTAGTTCCTCTGTTTCAGTAGGAGTCATCCTGTGAGCAACCTTGTTAGGCAAACTAGCTCCTAGAATCAGATCTATTTGATGACTGATTTGCCTTACTGGTGGCAATACATCTGGAACATTATCAGAGATACTATCTCCAAATTCTCCTAGTAAATCTGAAACTTCAAATGGTATTTCACTACTACCTTCTTTATCTTTCCTAGGAATCAAAGTAGAGCACATATGTTGATGTTTCATGCCATCTAAAAACTTCCTTCCATCAACAAGACAAATCCTAGCACTGCTACATACCTTTTCACCTTCCTTTTTCATGGGCTTCAATTTGTGGCGAACTCCATCCTTTGTCAGAGAGTATGTGTTTGCATTTCCATCATGTATTGCATGTCTATCAAACTGCCATGGCCTACCCAACAACATATGGCAAACATCCATCGAAATAACATCACAGAGAACTTCATCATGGTAACTCCCAATTTTGAATTTTACTAAACATTGTTCACTTACCAGGACCTTATGATCATCTTTTACCCAAGAAATCTGATAGGGATGGGGATGTTTCTCCCTCTTGAGCTTCAGCTTAGAGACTATCTCTTCTGATACCAGGTTATCAGTGCTACCACCATCAATGATCACGTCACAACATTTATCCTCACACTTGCATCTGGTATGGAACAAACTCCTTCGTTGTCCTAGTTCAATCTCACCATTTAGTAGGACTCTTTTATTTACCAAGGTCTCTCCTCTTTCTGCATCCTCTGAATGTGATGATTCTGCATCCTCATCCACATGAGCAACCCTAGCTTGGCCCTCAAATCTCCTATTTGTCCTTCCTTGTCATTGAGGGCATTCAAAGGCACGATGACCTTCTTCATTGCAATGGAAATAGGTACCACAGAAATGTCCTCTTCCTTGTCAACGTCTTCTACCTCTTCCTCTTTGATTTCCAAAGTCTTGATCATGGGAGCGGTTGAAACCCTCATTCCTCTGGTTTCTGCTAGTACCGACATCTTCATTTTTCTTTTGGGTTTCATTGCGGCCTCCAGATGATCTACCACTTCCCCTTCCTCCTTGACCACGCCCTCTTTGTCTTCCTTCAAACCTCTTATTCAGCTTCTCTTCAACTCGTAGGGAAAACTGGTATGCCTCTTCAACGCTGGTCATTCTTACCAGACTTAATTCCCCTTGGATGCTTGGTCGCAACCCACTGATATAACGAGAAACCTTCTCCTTATTTTCTTCTACATGTCCCACTCTAATCAAGAGTCAATAAAACTCCTCTGTATATTCTTGGACTGATCTTCTTGCTTGCTTTAACACATGCATCTTCTTAAACAGATCTAGCTCGTACTCCACAGGAATGAACTGCTTCTTCAATTTTTCCACCATGCGATCCCATCTTGTGATCTTCTCCTTTCCTCTTCTGTTTCTTTCCAATTGAACCTCTTGCCACCAGATTTTTGCATGGCCTTTCAGTTTGGCCTTTGCAAACTTAACCCTATCTGGGTCCCTTATATCCTCATACTCAAAGTATTCTTCCAGTTCATTAATCCAATCGATCAACTCATCTGGTTTCAAATTTCCTAGAAATACACCCACTTCAATTGTAGGTCTTTTCCCGAACTTAGTAATGGCCCTAAAAAGCCTTTCCTCTATAGGATTCAGAACTTCCCCGTCAACTTCCTCTTCTGGTCCCATTACTTCTTCTTCATTGTCAGCCTCACTGTTGTCACCTACGGCAACATTTGCTCCTCTACGAAGCTCCTCTTGCAATGCTTGTACCTGCCTCTGGAGGGCTCTAACCTCCTCAAGATTAATAGCTCTAGCCCTTCCACCATGCTCTCTTCATGGAGGCATCTTCTAACTCAAACCCACAACCACACAGTCCTGGTGCAAACTGCCTCACAGTCGGCGCTCTGTCTACACACTTAGGAAAACCCGCTCTGATACCACTTGATGGGGACACAACCCAAGAACAGAATGGAAACAATAGAAAAGGGAAATTATATTAACTGAGAAAATAAGCTAGTACAAATAGTACAAGAAAATGAACTTCAAAACATGCCCTAAGGGCTTACAATAGCATAAATCTGGAGATAATTTCTCCTTATGGTACCTCCTCTCAAACTCCACTCCGAACTGCTTTCTACAATGCCAAAAATCTCCTTAAATAGACCCCAGAGGGTTAAGGACTAGGAGTACATTCTAGAAAGTGCTAGTAGGCATCCACCGACCAAATACAAGGTTCCAAAAGCAGCATTAGAAGTCGGTGCAAATCTAGAAGAATCCAAAAATGGTAACCGAACTTCTGGGAGGCATAACTTTTGAATCGTAGCTTCGATTGATGAACCGTTTACATTTTCACAAAGCTATCAAAGTGCTCTATAGCCCTATGGACCAGCTTCACTCCTCCTCCATTTTTTGGCCCTTTTCAAGGTCATTTAATGCCCCTAACCTAACTTTGAAGCATTCTTAGGAGGTCTCCAAAACTCAAAAAATTTGCAATAAATTTCAAACTATGGGGCCTTTTGACCTGATTCTTTTTTTGGAATGCTCTAAATCATGATTACATTCATCTAGCCAATTCACACCTTCTAGGTCAGCAAAATGATGGCCAAATTGCATGCTCCTATTTTTTTGGGATTTTCAAACACACTGATAGTGGAACTATGAGAGTTGGAACCTTTATTTGACCCAAATGGGTATCCAAAAATGTAAGGACATGAAATAGAAACTAAGTCTAAGTACTTTTTTTTTTTGGGTGACACAGGATTGCCCTTATACCTCTGGATGCTCCTGCATCAAGATGTATTTTGCAAACCTCTCGAGGGTGGTGTATTTTCCTTTGGGAATGTTTTTTCTTGGTGGTTTCAATTTGGTGAAGTTTATCCACCTTATTTTGGAGCTCTTTTTTTTTTGGGTTGACCAGCCCTACTTACGACTTGGAGTTCCTCTATGCAACCCACATTACTTTGGAAATCTCTATAATTTGCACTCACATACAGGGCCTCTAGCTCAGTAAAGGTGTGATCATTGATAGATAAAAGTACAAAGTTGTGTCACCTTTCAGGTTGACTTATTAGAATGAATAAATTTGAGTATTTCTATTTAAAACACAATTTTTTTCAAACATACAATCTTGATATTATATATGGTCTCACACTTTTCCAATTGGAAATGTTTATTAAATGCATGTTTTATACTAGAACTGGTATCCAATTACTAAAAAAGTACAATTATTTCAAGAAACTAACATTTCAATAACTCTTACTATTTATTATGATTTTTTTTAATAGCATATAGACACCATTTTATAGAGCTCAAAGTCAAGAATATTCTCATATAGATTTCATAGTGTTTTAATTAGATATAATATATTGTAATTAAAAAATTCTACAAATACGTATTTTAACACTCATGAAGATGTCAATTTTGTGAAAGAAAAAAGTATTAAATAATATTAAAAAAATTAAAAATTATATTATGTTCTAGAGGAGAGAACCCTCTTCCAGAATCTATAATTTTTCTTTCAGTTGGAATAGATTTGTTTTGAAAAATGTGGTAGGAGATGAAAACTATCGATTTGAATGAGTTGAAATTTGAATCATTATAAAAGAGAAAATATAGATCTAAAGCCCATTTTTACTTTTGATTGTTCTAGATACATATATTATCAATAACATAATCTAAGATCATAATCTAAGATCAAAGGGAAGTATGTTTATTTCCATTTAGTTTTGTGGTGGGAACTAGACCCCTAATTTCTAGCATTTTCCAAGAACTAAAATTTATTTTAAAAAACTAGAAATACATATAATTTCTTTTTTTTGATGAATATTCCTTTTCTATTAATAAAAATATACTAAGAATATATTTCACAAAAAAGGGGACGCGGGATATAAGATCACCTCATGAAAGAGTTCACATAGCCAAAGCCAGACTTAAAAACATGACCTCAGCCAAAAAAAACAACTATTCATAAAAAAAATATAATAAGCATCCTTAGGCTGCTAAAGTAGTGTCAGCCGAGGGAGGAGGATCATCTTTGTCAAGAAAACCCCACACATTAGTGGGATTGTGGGGTGGGCTAGGAACAGACCAGCTGTCATCAACAACAAGAAGATTAGTGGCAATCTCTGCATCTTTAACCTTGGGCCACAAAGGAGAAATCAGCAAGCCTAGGCGAGGATACTTTCTAGAATGTGCCCGCTGAGGACCAAGAGGAGGAGCCAAGGACAAACTAGAACCCCCATGGGATGGGGAAGTAGAGCGGTGCTTCCATCCACCATTACCACCACTAGGAGAATGGTGGCGAGAAGCTTGGGAGTGCAGCGTGTGTGAGTGGTGGCCTAAGGACTAGCACTGGGAATGGTAGCCATGAGGTGTTGAGACTTAACCAAAGCATCAAGTGACACTTTGGCAATAGTGCAGGGAGAATTTCCCCAATGATTTAACAACTCCTACAAGTGAGCAACTTCTAGGGCAACCTTGTTAGCTTGGACCTGGATCTGCATAATAACATTGTTACAAATGTATGCCTTAGTGTACATAGCAATATTAACATCCAAAAAAAGGTGAGTGAACAAAACAACATTCCTATATTTTCACAAAGAAAACAAAATTTCCATCCTGAAGGTATGCCAAATTTGGGTGAACTTATGATGAATTTTGGGGGAATCACCCAGCAGGATCATGTGCCATGAAAATGGTTCAGGCCTAAAAGGCTTGAAAAAATCATGAATCCAGTGCCAATAATTTTGAGCATGCTTACAAAACTAGAATATATGCGAAAAGGACTTTGGTTGACCATAGAAAGGGCATCTGGGATCAAGAACCCTAATGTGCTTGAGTTGAGGCCCCAAGGGAAGACCTTGGAAGGCAAGGCACCAAGCAAAGTGGGCAATATTGGGTGTTGTAATAGCACTCCAAATGGTGTCAAAACATTTTCTCCATTGAGAAAGTGAAGATTGCAAATGCCATCACTGGTTAAGCGTGTCCACCATTGGAAGATAGGGCAAAAGCCATCTGTACCTCATATTGGGCTTGTAATTGGAAAATGGAGTGGTAGGATACCACTTCCAATCATGCCACCAAGGACAAATTGTCTGAATCCCCACTTTATGAACTAAGTGCACAGGGATGGAAGACAACATGAGCTCAAAAGTTAGTTGATCTCTATGGACAAGGTGGTATTGGACATGCAAATCTTCCCATGACCTGAAACTCATGGTGGCTCTTGAGAAGAGATCCTTAGGAGTTCGAATGCCACGTTTCAAAAAAAACACAAAGCACTGGCACCTTGAGTATTGGCAAGAGGAGTACCCTAAATGGAAAATAGGGGAGACCACCAAATGCTCTATTGATTCAAGGAAAGCCCATTGCAAAACTCATCTCTATCCCAATGAAGTCAAGGCTTAATAGCTTCCTAGGCTTTCCAGATGCTCTTAATAACAAATGAGCCCTGCATGGCCATAGGTTCATGCATGATGAGAAGGGTTTGAAAACCAAGCTTGTTAATAGGGAAGCTAGAAGAAATGCAATGCTAAACTAGAATCTTCTAGACTTCATCTCTAGAAATAGCTCAAATAATCCATTTAGCACAAAGAGCAAGGCCCTATTTCTAAGTGGAGAGCAGGCCAAGACCACTGGACTCTCTTGGGAGACAACAAAAATCTCAAGCAACTTTGTAAAAACCATGATGATCAGAACTAGAAGCCCAATGAAAGTCTCACAGAAAACGTTCTAGCTTAAGATAGGAAGCTTTGGAGGGAGCCTAATAGGAAGAATAGTACACATGAGTGGCTACCAAAATCTTTGAACAAATCTGAAATTTACCAGCAAGAGAAAGTGGCTTGGTGATCCAATACTAGAGCCTTTTGCTAATCTTGGCAAGCGCAACATTCCAAAGCTCCATAGGAGAAGCCTGGAAGGCAAAGGGAATGCTAAGAAAGTGGAAGATTTCCCTGTGAGAAACCCATTTCTATCGAAACTGGTTGAGCCAAGGTGGAGCTGGCAAGAGTGACTACTAGTAGTAGAGCGTCTTATGCCATTAAATGGCAGAGCCAGAGGCTTGATAAAAGGTGTCCAGACAATTTAAAGTATTTTGGATATTTTCTTTATCCTCAAGAAGAGTAAGAAAGGAATCATCAGCAAAATGACCATTGACTAACTGGGAGGAAGATCTAGGAAAGGAGATGCCACGAACTAGCCTTGAAGACAAAGAATTAGCTAGCAAATAGCCAAAACCTTTAGTAGCAAGAACATAAAGCACTAGAGCTAAAGGGCAACCTTGCTTGATTGAAAAAAAAAGTACAAAAGCCTTAGATTGTGAATTATTGATGGTAATGCAAGCATTAGCATCACCAAAGAGCATCTCCATGCACTGAAGGAAATTGGGACCAAAACCCAAAGCCTAAAGCATAGCCAAGATAAAGGACCATTCAATGCGATCATAGGCTTTAGCAAAATCTATCTTTAAAAAGATAGCCTATTGCTTGGACTTGCGAGCCCATTCCATACCTTCTCAGATAGCAATGATGTTGTCAAGAATATATCTAGACTTGATGAAGCTAATTTTCTCAAGCTGCACAATTAAAGGCAACATGTGCCTGACTTTGAGAGAGCACCTTTGCAATGATCTTATAAGACACATTTAGAAGGGTAATGGGCCTCCAATTGCATATGTCCTCAGGATCACCAGTTTTAGGTATGAATTTGATATTCCCTTTATTTATAATTGCTCCTAAGCTTTTAGAATGATATGCTTTGAGATAGACTTTGTGCAAATTAGGACCTATTTGCTCCCAGAGGTGTTTGTAAAATTCACAAGGAAATCCATCACACCTAGAGGACTTGTCATCCGCCATGGAGTAAACTGCCTCTTTAAGGTCACAGAGTAAAAAAAGTTGCTCACAGAAAGCATGTTGCTGAACTGCAATGTGGTTTGTAGTAACAAAGATACACATTTTGAGAGCTTCCTCTTGAGCAACTAAAGTTCCCTATGGAAAAAAGGCATTCTCATAGTGATGAATGAATGCTTGCAAGATGTCGAGGAGACTGGATAGAATAGCCACTCCCTGTTTGCTCTTTTTAATCTCAACATTGGTATGATGGGCTCAAAGAGCCTAAAAGAACTCCTTTGAGGCCTTATCACCAACCTCTAACCAATGGAGACACACCTTGATTTGGGCTCCTTGGGTAGCATAGTTGTCAGCAATTTACTAGTCATGGCGAAGCTTGGCAAGTTGAATTTGCAGATCCACATCAAAGGGGTTGAAGGTGAGAGCCTCAGAGACTTTTTTGAGGGCAAGGGTGTTGGCCTCATAAGAACATTTTCTAAATATAGAAATTTGATGCCCATAGATGCATAGGAACCAAGTAATTCTGATAATAACATCATTCCACCATTGAATCCATCCCCTTGGGGAATGCGAAGATGGCTCCAAATTCTAGACACATTGGATGTGTGAGAGGGTGGAAGCATGCAATAGAATAGACATTTTGAGGAAGAAATTAGAGTGGGCCACCTTGGGGATAGTAGTTTTCCAAGAAATGACAAAAAATATGGGGGAGTGGTCAGATAACATCACATCTAGGAGGGGAATGATAAGAAAATCTTGATCCTCAGAAAAAGAGAAAAAAGATTATGCAGTGATCATAGCATGATCAAGACATTTTAATATGCGATCAGAGCCAACTTGAAAGTTAGACCAAGTGTGCCAAACCCCACTTTCTTGGTGGTGGTTGGTATTGAGATCAAAAAGGCCCAGTTTATTGTGCATGTAATACCAGGCTTGCATTTCCCCAGCTGTCTAGCAAAAGGGTAGAATGCCATCTTTGTCAGAGGCCACTTCAACCATATTAAAGTCCCCACACATAACCCAAGTAGCTGGAGGAAAATTGTCAGCTAGTCAGGCCCATAGTTGGGATCTTTCCATAGCATCATTGGAAGCATAAACATTAATGACTCCAAAAGAATGATTGTTAATGGAAAGAAAAGGCCAAATAATTCTTTGCATGGGGTTAAAACCATATGAAATAACAGTAGAATGAAGGCGAGGTGATAGGAGAGTAACTACACCACCTCGGCCAACTTTGTGCTAGGAAGAAAACATCATGCCATCCTACCAAATTACGTGGCATGCCAAAGCAAGCATGAAACTAGAAATGTTAACTTCTTGCAAACAGAGAAAATCTAAATTACCAAGTCTATGACAAACATCTTGAACATAGTACTTTTTGGGGAGGTCTGTGAGACCTCGAATATTCCATGACAGGAAGTTCAAGAGAAATCTTCCATATCATCTTTGTCCTCAAGAGAGGAGTAGCTATTCTGCAAGAAGGTAAAATCATGGTTGAAGTCAAATGGAAAACCCTCTGGACTTACAGCCTGACGCTTCACCTTTGGTATCTCTGCACATCCAAGAGGACTGCGAGAATGCCACATTGTTGATAGTGTTATGGAAGAGGCAACAAGATCAGTACACACCCTAGTCAAGGCAAAAACCCTGGCAGCTACCTTAATCCCCTACAAGCCAGCAAGGTTTGAAACCTGTGAAATTCTAGGTGTCATTCCTTTGTCTGCCACTTGCATTCCTACATTGGCTGGAATTGACACTCCTATAGGGAAAGGAGGAACTGCAACAACCATAGCGTAGGACTACTTGGGGGGCAAGGGAATTGAGGGAGCTTTTCCCTTACACCAAACAGTAACCCATTCTTCCTTTTTCTTGTCGGCCTGTTTGACAAGCGCCTCTTTAGGCATGGGCTTGACCCTAGGTGTAGCAGTCCTTGATCTTGTGTTTCGTAGACTAGAACCTATAACAGCTATTAGGGAGGTTCAAGTAAAGAACCTTCTATGAGAAGGTTGTAGTCCCAATCTGAATTTCCACAGAATCCTTGAGATCCTTGGAAAGATCCACCTCTACACAAATGCTTCATTGCGAGAAAGCATTGAAAATTTTCTCAGGCTCCTTGGTGAAAACTTTGCCAAGGGCTTTGGCAATGGACTTAATGAAAATCCAACAAGGTAGGGGTAAACTTGGGAACTCAATGCAAAAAGGAACCCTAAGCTTTTTTTCATCCGAGACTGTGAAGTCTCGTAACCATTTTTGAAAAACAAGCAAGGAAGAATGCACAGACCATGGTCTGTTGTTAAAGACCACATCTACCTACAAGGGGTTAGCAAAGAGAAATTAAAAAAAGAAACCTTTGGTAAGGTTTTTCACAGCGTCAAGGCGGACTCCATGAGGAGTCTAGCTCTTGTTAACCCATTCTCAGAGCATAGCTTCAAGGGGAGTCCTACCCACCAAATAACCTATCAAGGTGTGCTGTTCTAACCAGTCACATGTAGCATCAAATTCTTGCAAAGGAAGGGTAATGTTAGGATTATCCTATGAAAAACCTTCAGGACAAACTTGCACGGATATTTGTTTGAAGGAGGTGCCATGGGAGTCCGAAGCAACAACATGAACACTAGAAATAATTGGTTCACTGCTGGCCGGAGCCATTATAAGATAGCCTAAAAAACTCCTACAATAAATGCGGTGTGACAAGTGGAGCTAATAGAGGAAAAGTTCAAATGAAAAGCCATACACAAAAAACTAAAAGATCGCATGAAGCAAGAAACCCTAGCAGAGCGAAAAAGCCTCCTCAATCTTTATTTTGATCTCATATTTAGTTTATATATAATTTCTTATTCCAATTAATTATTAGAAATTATAATTCTCAAATTCATCCATTTCTACACATTTAATAGTTTACTTTATATTAAAATTCTAAATGATAATACCAATTTTATGTCATTAAATGTGGACAACTACAATTTTTTTAGCCTTTTCCTTTTTAAAATGGTGACATAGGTTTGTTCTTTTACCCTAGTGCTAATTGGGTTGTGTTTTAGGAAGAGTTTTTTTTTGTAGTTCTTCATTGCCATGGAGGCCACTCTTGTTTATGATAGTTGGCTCCATAGATTAGCGCTCGAGGACACCTCAAGTAATTGTAATGTCTTTTGTAGGGGAATCAACTCTTGTTTTCTCAACCTATCATGGACTTTGTATTCATAATGTTGCTCATCCGCCATGTTAGGGTACACATTGTGAGTTTGGTAGAACTCCCACTAATTTTTTTGACATTATTGCTTGGCATGTTAATGCATACCTCATTATGAGCCCTATGCACTAATTTTTGGATACGTCCTTTTCTACTAGTGACATTAGAGTCTTCTCTCCCTCATTTGGCTTTGCTCATGCCATGTGGTGTCTGAACATTAAAATTTATTTGCATTCAATGATATTTTGTGCTTTATAGAATTTTTTTTCCTATTCATTCAGATTTTGATATATTGTCCACCAATTTTTTTATCTAGCACCAGCTCTTTTACTAGCGATAGTGATTTTTTGCAATCTTTGTCTTATTTTCAATGATTGTTATTTTTTTTTTCTGATAGGGGTCTTTTTTTGGCATATTTTTTCCCTTGACAATCATTTTCCTATAAAATTTGGGCTCATCACTTGCTGATATTAGTGCCACATCAGCATTGCATTAGGTTCCAATTATCTCCTTGGGCTCTATTTGGACCTACCTTCACATTTTTACTCATATCTTGGGCATATAGACTCCATTTTCCACAAACAAGATATCCCTGAAAAGTTAGTTCTAAGGCCACCACAGTGGTATAGTTTGTTTTTAGTTTTGATACTTTTTTAATGGTTATTCTACTATCTAAGTTAGGGGTACACTTTTGCAACATATCTTGAGCATCCAATCTCTGATTGGAGAATTTTTTATATCATTGGAAAGGTCTTTCTGAGCTCTTTTCAATGATGCTAGTTACTTTTCTAGATTTTTCTCTAGACATATTCTACTTAGTCTTTTTTGCATTCTAAGGACCAATTTGTTATAATTCTTTAGAATAACTGAGAGGGGGGGGTGAATTAGTTATTCAAGGTCCAATAATGTCCAATCCAAATTTTCTAATAAAATGAGAGTGAATCAGAAGTACTATCCTTTTTACTTTCTTATCATGCATGCAATTAAACATTAAACAATCATGAAAAGTAAACATGCATCACACTATAACACAAAGGATTTTGGTGACCCAGAAACCCTCAAGGAATAAGAAGGTAAAACTGGGGTGGGGATGACACCCACAAAACAATTGCACAATTGATTTCAACCACTTCTGATGGTTTGCCCTGTTAAAAGCTTTACACATTGTTAAATGTGACCCTATTAAAGGATTTCTACACCCTATTAGGAGTGTGCCCTGTTAGAGGACTTAAGAACATTCAACTTAGAATGCCACCCTGTTAAGGAATTTACATAGAGCTATTAGGCTCGCCCAAGTCCATGGGATTTACAGTCACCTTCTTAAAAGAATCTTTTATCCCTCTCTAAGGATCTCCTATCCTTCTCCTAAGGATCTCGTATCCTTCTCCTAAGGATCTCTTATCCTTCTCCTGGGGATCTTCTATCCTTTTCCTGAGGCTTATCCACCTAGCTATTAAGCTAACCTAGCAATGTAGGATTTTAGTGTCTAATGCAATGGTAAGAGAGTATTAGAAAGGTTTTGACTTGATAAAGGTTGCAACTTTAACCTTGCAGATTTTAGATCACTCTTCAGTTCTTTTCTTTTCTTGACTTTTCTCCCTTGCAGTTTTGACAGCGTGTTCACCCTTCAAGATCTATCTCCTTGAGTTCTTCCACTTGTTATGCCAATGCACTCTATGGTGACTTGATCAACTCAGAATATTGATGCTCTTTACTTACTCCTCACTATGTCCTCTTCTTGACACTTCACACTAGCCTTCTCTTGGCTTCTTCACATGACCACTCTTATGACCAACTCCCTCTCACATGCATGCTTGATCTCTGACCTATAAGTCCTTATAAAGAAGTTTTGTTCTTCATTTCCTACTCAAATCTTCTCGCTCATCAATTTTATTTAATCTTGAGAACATGATATTGTTTTCCCTCCAAATTGTTTCTTCCAGAAACTTCATGATAAATCCATCAGCATTCACATTGAATTGGTTTGCATGGTTTACATAAAATTTCATGACATCTATTCATCATCCTTATCATCCAACTAATTCACAAAATTCAATGTAACAAACTTATCGTTACTGATCTGGTGAATCTTTTGTCTTAACAAATAATGCAAAAACTCGGCATCATTGGTTTATTGATGCTTGGTACTTGAAGTCTTTTCCTAAGTTACTCAACACTTGAAATTCAATCAGCACCTAAAAAATTACTTAGCACCTGAAAAATTACTCTATTACTCGACATCTGAAGGATTTCTCAGCACACACTAAAGTTGAACTTGCTCGACTCTCTCAAATGAACTTAGTTAGGCTTTACAAATGACTTAGTTAAACCTTGCATCTTTGATGTGTCTCAGTGTGTCCATCCTCTTAGAGTATGTCACCAATACACTATTTCATCAATGGTTTAGTTGATCCTTATACTTCATTACAACATCATAACTTCAACCTTTCTCTCGGTGCACTGGTTACATCTTATTGATTGCCTCCTCCTTGTCAATCAACCACTTGATAGTATTTGGATCACTTAAGCAATTTTCATTCCTATGAGTAGCAAGTTTGACATCAATGACAAAACAATGATTGAAAACATTCTTTACTAGTTCCATCATTCTTCATTCATGATCTTTTCAATCATTTCCAACACAATTTTATTGCTTTAGATGATTCATCATGAATTGTACTATCTATTTCATTAGTCTTACATCTCTTTTGATCTATTTAGACATAATTTTAATGTATTCTTGTAAACACACTAAGATAAAGTTCCATATTACATCTTTATTTTTGTTTTAGTTTTTTTTCCTTGTTTTGCCTTTTGATTTGAGTAGTTTCATCTGAGGTCACTCATATAGATTATTGTATTCTTGGGATTCACCATATCTTGTGCCTTATTATACATGCACTACTAATGATTAAAGTGTCATGGGAGACTTATTTTGACACAAGGAGGGCGATAAGAACTAAGGCCAAAGGCATAGCCACCAATCCAAACCAACCTTGTAGAGTTTACACAATAGAAGAAAACACACAAAGAGAACAACACCCCACATAGAGAGAACAATATTCTTTTATTGAATCATCAAATGATCAGCATATATGCCCAACTGTAATGTTTTCTGGGTTATGGCTTGATAAAATGCATTCTAGATCCAAGATCCAACTTCAAATTTGCACTTCTAAACACATGCAATAGAGTTTCTCAATCCTCTCAAATCTTTCAGTTCTATTCCAAAAAATCCTTTTCTAACTCTAAGCATAAACACCTTATTTATGCTTGCCAAAATGGCTTACAGAAGATTCTAGAACATTACAAAACATAAAGGCTAACCCTAAAATAGTTTGTATACATCCCAAGACAAGATCTTATCATAAATTTCATGATCAAAATCAATCTTGCAAGTCGGCTCCCATCAAAAGTACATAAAACTCATCCAAAATGTTTACACTGAGCAGCAATAGGAACACTTGACACGTGAAGGATCACTTGGCACATGAAGAATCACTCAAAACATGAACGATAGATCAACACACACTATGGAACTTGGCACACACTATAGAGTGAGATGGGATAACACACTAACCCAAGTGTTAACATGATGTGAGATAACTTCAACTTGGTAGATACTTCAAAATTACTGGCACTTGGAAGTTTCTACAACTTGACAATGACTGTAACTCAACAATAACTGGAAAAATGAACACAAATGAGCAAGATAACATGTCAACCTAGGATGCTCCTATATTAAACAACAAGGGTGGAAAGAAATGATTCACGTCAATCATTGAGATCTCACAACCTGAGATGAATCTGTTGGTGTAAATACATATTTACTATTTATAGTTACTTAAGTTTACTTATGTTAATACATTATTTCATTATATTGCATTATTTTATTATTTATTTGGTGAGACACGTAGGAGTTTGTGTACTTTTATGAGTTTTCATGTTGATAACATAGAAGTAAGAAACTCTAACTCAACACATGGTATTTACAACACTAGAGTTTGCATAATTAACTGAGTTGTCATGTAGACAACATAGTTATTTGCACTGCTATTTTAGCACATGGTACCTACAATATCAATTTGTGTCCTACACCTTTCTAGGCTTATCCTCTCATCATTACACTTACTCATGTGCTTAATGGAGGATAATCCATATCTGGTGGACATGTGCTTGGTTGTATGACTTATCATGTTGCTGTTTTCTATGCATTCTAGAAGCATTCCAGAAGCCTTTACATACATGCACTCCTAGTGTACTTTCACATTGAATCGAATATATATCAATATTCTAATCATACTCTTTTTGGTGTACTATTGTGCTTGTGCTTGAGTTCTTTGATCTTGGGTGAATTTTTCCCTAAGAAAAATTCTTACATGGTATCAGAACTTGGAGAATTTCTCTTCACATAACCATTCAAGACCATTGTTGCTTCTACACCTTGACCTAGATCCAAAGTATGGAAGTTATTGGGAGTGTTTAGAGTTAGAATGGACCTCACCATTGCATCCAAAATGTTGATTCGGTGAAAATCGGCTATAAATTTACCTACCCTAGGCCAAAAATGATCGTAAGGAAAAAAATTTGCAAATCGGCACCTGAAAGCCCCAATTTGCAACTTGGGTATGATCATTTATTTTATTTTAGATCAGATTTATTTTCTCTGTAATATTTCATCTACATTTTTCAAAATTTATTTTTCCCTTTCGATAGCAAAGAATTTTTTTTTGGTACAGGTACTGAGCAATGACACCCTGGCCCTGCACAGAATATTTTGTAGAGTATATTCCAATCAAGAAGATCTTCATACAAATTTGGGCATACATAAACTTGGCTAGAAATGGTCCACCAGATTCCAACAAATGGCCTCACCACAACAGCTCACCATTTTGGTGACCTCTCTATGTTTGCTTAAAACTCTACGGAAATGTCTTTTATACACTGTGCATAGTGTTTACCCACTCAATGTGGGATTAAAATCAACTTCTAGAGAATTTTTTTAACACTCTAGTGGTTGTTGTTTTTCCTTGGCTCCTAGCTGTAAAGGAATCATCATCTCCAACATTGGTCTAATCGTAGTTTTTTGGCAACATGTTTTTTGTGGCACTGAGTTTCATCTCCTGTCGACAATATTTTCCCAAACACATGGTGCTTCTTGAAGTTTCCACACAACACTGTAACCTCCCATCACAGATAGACACATGTATAATAGACATAGCCTAGACCTCCACATCAGCAGAGTCCAGTCACTTGACATGTCAGGCCTATTAGCTCTCCACTGTACCTTGACATGAAACCAAGACATGTCATCATCTATATAGGGCCATACATGCTGATTTCATCTTAACATAACCACCATGTCAGTAGGGGAACCTATTTTTTTCCTACGTCAACATTTCATAGTGTTAAATTTGATGGTCATCTTACTATCATTTCCAGGCATTTTTTAACTACTATGAAAACTATTTGATCGTCAAATTTAAGCATGTAGTTTTTTGCCCAGACCCCTCTTAGGATGCAAATTTGATTTGATAATCCAACTTTGAGAGGCCATAACTCAGTCATCTGGACTCCAAATCAAGAGGTATTTTTTTAATATTTTGGGTAGAATTTCCTAAAAAATTTAGTGGTGGTGTTCTTTTCTAGTTTTGGTGCAAGGATTTGCTAGAATTTGCATTTTTTGGTGAATGTATCTGTCCAATCCTACATTTTGCAACTTCAAATGCTCCATACGGGCTCATCTAGACACATTTTCAGGTTCTTTTTTTTTGAAAGTGTGTTATTTGTCATTGACTTTCTAGATCTATAATCAAATTATAGGTTTGTGTGGACAAAAATCAAACTTTAACACTTAGGGCCTTTTGTGCACTGTATTGCTATGATTACTTTTTAGAATAGTTGTACATTTGAGCTATAACACTTAATGGAAAATAATTTGAACCTCAAAAGGTAGTTGTAAATAGAAAAATTAGAAGTCCACTTTGTACATTTTGACAAGTGGCCTATTGTACATGCACTACATATAAAGTGCCAAAAGAATCTTTTTTGGGGGGGTCTTTTGATTGAGTGAAAATGCAGGGTGTGTATTATGTTCTTATATCTCTCATGTGTGCTCTTTTACTTTTTTGCATCATGGGTTCACCTAAATGTCCACTTTTAACTTCAAGTGATTATTCTACATGGAAAGATATTGTATGGAGTAGATTAATAGAGAAAGGTCTAACTCTTTATGTTGATGGTTCAATTGCAAAACTCACTGATGCCACAACACTCAATGACTGGAGAACTACAGACCAATAGTCTTTAGGAATTATCAAGACTTGTGTACATAGAGAATTCTTCTTCCACATTTCGAGTTTCAAGGAAGCCAAACCTGCTTGGGACAAACTTTAATCATTGTGTGGTAAGGTGGATGAGGAAAAAGGATACTAGATTGAGGATGGCCTACTTCTATTGGATCCTAAGAATTTTGACACAATTCAAGATTATATCAACAAAGCCAATGAGTTTAGAGCACTACATAAAGATTGTGGTAATCCCATGAAGGATGATAAGCTGATTCATCGTATCCTGAAGAGGCTACCTTCTGAGTATGTTTCCTTTGTTTCAAGTTATAACACTCACAGGTTGACCATGCGAAGTTCTTTCAAAAAGCCTACATTTGATGCATTTGCAGAAGTGTTGATTTTTTAACAATCTCACTTGATAGATCTGGGACTTTTCACATTCTCAAAGACCAAAGCATTGGTGGCTAGTGATGAGAACTAATCAAGTCAAGGAGGAAAAGGTTGTAACAACAACAAGAAGAAGCAGTGGAAGCAAAAATAACAATTTGAGACACAATAATCCTCCTCATAGTAAGGAAATTCTTCTTCCAAGAAGAAGGGTAGTAATGAAAAGAAGGAAAAAAAATTGTGCATATTTCAAGAACCTAAATCATGATGATCATCATTTCAAGACTAAGAGAATCGATGAGTTGGAAAACCTACTCAAGAATAACAAAATTCATGTGCTAGGTACTTCCAAGGATTTAACTCCATCCACTTCAAAGGGAAAAGGGAAAGCACTTATGGCAAAAATAAGTTCTTCATTGGAATGGATTCTTGACTCAAGTACCTCCTATCATATGGGTTCTTCAAAGGGAGACTTTTCTTCATTGAAGTAGTCATAGGTACTACACATCTTTGTGGGAGATGATACTAAAATGGAAGTTGAAGGGAAAGGACATGTGGAAATGGAAAATGTGGAATTCAAAGACATTCTCTATGTTCCTAACCTAAGCTCTAATATCATCTTAATTTACCAATCACTCACCTTGGAGATGGCAACAAAGTTGAGTTCCTTCCAGATTCAGTAACGGTGCACAGTTTAAAAGATGATTCATTGGTTGTAATGGGGAAAGTCAATCATGACAAGAGGCTTTATTCCTTCTCCCACTTTGTGCCTAAGTCTCCTTCACATGCCTTGTTAACTCAATCTAATTCACAAGGGAAATTATGGCATCAGCAGTATGGTCATCTTGTCTTCCACTATCTTCAACAACTTTTCTCAAAACACATGATCAAAGGTCTACCTAACATCAACTTTTCTAAGGGAAAATTTTCATCATGTTCAGTGGATATTCATCTCGAGGGTAAGTATGATAAAGGGAAGTCATCAAGAGCATCCATTTTTCTTCAGTTGGTTCACATGGTTTTAGCAAGTCCTTTTGCAGTAACATCAGTTAGCCATGGTTGCTACATCCTTACTTTCATTGATGACTTTTCACACTACACATGGGTCTACTTTCTTCATCAGAAGAATGAAGTGTTGGGCATGCTTCAAGCCTTCCAAAGTCATGTTGAACAAAAATCAAGGAAACCTATCAAGGTTCTATAGATGGATAATTAAAAATATGTGGACAAAAGACTTAAAGACTATTGAATACTTGAGGGAATTGATCTTCATAATTTATCAACATTCAGTCCACACAAGACAAATGTTGCAACACTGAGGATTAGAACTCTTGAGTCCATGGCAAGTTGCATGATACAAGCCAAGTCTCTTGATCCAACACTTGAAGCTGAAGCTATTAGCAGTACCACTCACATACTTAATAGGTCTATACATAATTCTTTAGATGGTAAGACTCCTTTTGAGGCATGGTGTGGTAGAAAACTAGTTTTGAGTCACTTTAGAGTCTTTGGTTATCCAACATGGGAAAACATATCTTCCAAAATATGTAAGGCATTGGCACCCAAGCCTTGCACTTTCATCAGATATGAAGACAATGTTAAGGCATATAGACTTATGGATCCTGAGACTCATGAGATTTTTGTAGAGAAGGATGTACATCTTGAGGAAAGTTCACTAAGTTTATCCTCTACTCCTCTCTACACTTCATACATAATGGAAACTGATAGTGACACCAGTGATAGTACTTCAACAGATTTAGATATGTGGTGTTCTATCAACAGTTGTAGTGATAGGTCACAACATCAACATAGTCCACATGCATACATTGCCATAGTGATAGGTCCAATAAAGTAGGGTACACCTTGTCTTCTAGCTCTAGCAACATGGGATGACTACAAAGAAGGCATTTTAGGTTTGTTCATGGAGTCATACATAGTAGACTTGGGAGACATAATTGATGATATACATCTTCTCTTTGATGAAGTAGATCCTTCTTTAGTTGTTGTGAGGGCTCACTCTGACCATCATGTCCATTCTCTACATGATCAATCTTTATAGGTTGATGTTATTGTGGATTCTTATGTACAATAGTTGTAGGAGGTCTATTTATCATTTTAGGAGATAGATGGTTCCTTGGGATAGGTTCTACAGACATCCTTGCTAGATCCACATTCATTATTTTTAGCACTGTTGGAAGGGGCGACCATTAGCATTAACACAAGGACACTTGAGTAGGTTTAAGGACCACCAAAAATCTTTGAGATTGTACCTTTGCCATTGTTTCTTCCAAATTGGAGAAACATCATTCAACATTCATGGACCAACTTCTACCTTTGGGTAGCTTTCATTGACATGTATTCTTCCTTTGGGGGGGCAGGGGGGGGGGGTGGGGCAGGGAACCTTTTCCTCTTATGAGCTTTTGTTCTTCTCATTCTTCACTATTGTATATATTTGATGTATGTTGTAATGGGGGGATCTTGACTACTCCATCCATCCATGCATCTTGTCTTTTCATCTCTTTTTTTTGGGGGAGGGTTTTTCCCATGAGGTTTTCCCTCTTTCTTCACTTTATGAGAGATTGTATTTCATTATGTACATGGGTACCTAACATGGCCTAGTAGCTAGGACCCATTATTCATTTCATCCTAGTTTTCATAAGCTTAAGGACATTCCCCTAAGTTGCACTTAAGGGGGGGTGTTGGTTTAATTACGTATTTACTATTTACACTTACTTAAGTTTACTTAGATTAATGCACTATTTTATTATTTATTTGGTGAGACACTTAGGATTTTTTGTACTTTTATGAGTTGTCATTTTGACAAAATAGAAGTAAGAAACTCTAATTTAGCACATGGTGTCTACAATGTTGTAGTTTGCATAATTAACTAAGTTGTCATGTAGACAACATAGTTATTTGAACTCATATTCTAGTGCATGGTTCCTACAGCATAAATTTTCATGCTACACCTTTGTAGGATTATCCTCTCATCATCACACTTACTCTTGTGCTTAATGGAAGATAATCCATATCTAATGGACATGTGCCTAGTTGTATAACTTATCATGTTGCTGATTCCTATGCATTCTAGAGGTATTTCAGAGGCATTTATATACAGGCACTCCTAGTGTACTTTTACATTGAACTGAATACATATCGATATTCTCATCATACTCTTTTTGGTCTACTGTTGTGCTTGTTCTTGAGTTCTTTGATCTTGGGTGAATTTTTCCCTAAGGAAAACTCTTATAGAATCAAACTTAGATTTAGAAATCCATGTAGCATCTTCAACTGGTCTTTTCTTCCACTTTACCAAATATTCATAGTACTCTTTTTCTCTTGTACTTTTACCAACTCTCTGATCCAATATCTATTCAATCTCTTCAATCTACTTCTTAGGATAATCACTAGGTATAACAATTTCATCATCCAACTCATGATACTTATACAGATCAACAACATTGAATATAGGAGATATATCCATGTCATTAGGTAACTCAACTTCATAAGCATTTCCACTATCAAACTTCTTCAAGATCTTGCAAGGTCCAAACTTCTTCATCTTCAACTTACTATATGTGCCAAGAGGAAATCTTCCTTTCTTCAAATGAACCATCACCTCATTACCAACTTCAAAAACATGATTTCTTCTAGACTTATCAGCATTATCCTTGTACTTATGATTACTTTGTTCCAACTTTAGCTTCACTTCCTTATGCAAAGACTCTATAAAATCAGAACATTCTTCTCCTGCAACACTTCTCTTCTCTTCACCAACAACATCCCTTAAATGTGATACTCCTTTAGGCTTCATTCTAGTAACAATCTTAAAAGGTGTCTTTCTTGTTCTCCTATTCATATAATTATTATATGAAAACTCAACTTGTGCTAATACCATCTCCACATTATGTGGTTCATCTCTAACTAAGCATCTCAACAAATTATCCAAGCTTATATTTACAACATGTATCTATCCATCAGTCTACAGATGGAATGTAGAACTAAATTTCAACTTAGCACCCATCTTCTTCCACAAAGTTCTCCAAAAATAACCAACAAACATACTATCTCTATCAGAAATAATACTTCTTGGTAATACATGCAATCTAATAGTCTCTTTGAAGAAAAGTTTAGCAACATGCTTAGCATCTGATGTCTTCTTGCGTGGTATAAAATGAGCCATTTTAGAAAATCTATCCACAATAGCAAATATAGAATCATACCCTTTTTCTGTTTTAGGCAATCAAAGAACAAAATCTATACTAATTTCACTCCAAGATTTCTCAGGAATAAAAATAGGTGTATACAATCCAATATTCTGACTTACTTCTTTTGTAACTTGACAAACTCCACAACTTTTCACAAACTTCTAAAAATCCTTATACATATGTGGCCAATAATACTTTTCCTTCAACAAACTCAATGCCTTATCAATTCAAAAATGTCCAGCCAATCCACCACTATGCTTTTCCTTAATCAAATTCAACCTCATAAAACTTCTAGGGATACACAACTGAATACCTTTGAATAACATATGTTCTTGAATAAAATATTCATCATATTGTGGTTCATCTCTAACTAAGCATCTCAAAAAATCATCCAAGCTTCTATTCACAACCTTTGTCTGTCCATCAATCTACAGATGGAATGTAGAACTAAAATTCAACTTAGTACCCATCTTCTTCCACAAAGTTCTCCAAAAATAACCAACAAACTTACTATCTCTGTTAGAAATAATACTTCTTGGTAATCCATGTAATCTAACAATCTCTTTGAAGAAAAGTTTAGCAACATGCTTAGCATCTGATATCTCCTTGCATGGTATAAATGAGCCATTTTAGAAAATCTATCCACAACAAAAATATAGAATCATACCCCTTTTCTATTTTAGGAAATCAAATAACAAAATCCATAATAATGTTACTCTAAGATTTCTTAGGAATAAAAATAGGTGTATAAAATCCAGTATCCTGCCTTACTCCTTTTGCAACTTGACAAACTTCAAAACTCTTCACAAACTTCTAAACATCCTTATACATATGTGGCCAATAATACTTTTCCTTTAAAAAAATAATGTCTTATCAATTCCAAAATGTCCAACCAATCCACCACTATGTTTTTCCTTAATCAAATTCAACCTCATACAACTTCTAGGGATACACAATTGAATATCTTTGAACAATATACCTTCTTGAATAAAATGTTCATCATACTTACTTATATGATTGTTGGAAATATGACCAATCAATTAAATAAGGTGAGATATTGTTAGGAAAAATCACGGACAGAAATAAAAACTTCATGCAAATATAACCAATAATAGAAAATAATAGAACACAAAGAGATGAACACAAGGCACCAAGATTTAACATGGTTCACCCAATCCCTGGGCTACGTCCACCAAAAAGCAAGTCCGATCTTATTACAATCTAGTGATTACAACCTGATTACAATCCGTAATCCCTTACAGCTCAATACTGCCGCAAGAACCAATTTTCTATCAAAACATATGAAAAAATACCCAACCCTAAGCCCTTTTATACAAGTATTAAACCACTTTAGGCTTATAACATGTTAGCCATATGTCAACTACCATGTCGGCTACCATGTCGGCTACTACCCAAAAAAAAAATTATGAAGTATGTACAATACTTTCCTAATCAGTCACCACAATCTAACAATCTCCCACTTGGGGACTAATCAGGCTCCACACTAAACAACAATCTCCCACTTGGAGACTGATCCTGTAGCAATACCACTACCACATGGGGCTCCCACTAGATCAAACCATCCTGGACTCTAATGTTCTTTTATTCATGTTCAGTCTAAAAGACCAACCGAAACTGAAGAGGAGTTCAGCTTCTCCCTTGTTACAACCTTTGTCAACATATCTGCTAGATTGTCATTGGTATGTATCTTCTCCAGCTTTAACTGTCCATCCTCCAAAACTGACCGAATGAAATGGTACTGCAACTGTATGTGTTTGGTCTTAGAATGCTGAGCTGAATTCTTAGCAAGATGAATGGCACTCTGACTATCTGTGAACAAATAATTATCCTTTTGAGGATGTCTCAATTCTTCCAAGAAGAACTGAAGCCATATCATCTCTTTGGCTGCCTCTGTAGTGGAGAGAGCATTAATCCTCTGTAACCTAGAAAACAAGCTCACGGCTGCCCCACCAACAGTAAAGACATAACCTGTAGTACTCTGCCTTGTATCAATATCCCCAGCCAAATCTAAGTCAACATAGCCCTATAAATCAGTAGTAGAGCCCCCAAAGTGTAAACACTTATTGGATGTTCCTCTCAAATATCTGAGAATCCACTTGACAACATTCTAATACTCAAATCTTGGATGACTCATATACCTGCTAACGACTCCCACTACATGTGCAATATCTGGCCTAGTGCATACCATAGCATACATCAAACTTCCTACAGTTGAAGAATAGGGTACCTTGGACATCTTATCCTCCTCTTCTTGTGTCTTGGGACACATCTCCTTATTCAATTTCAAATGACCAGGTAAAGGTGTGTTGACAGCTTTAGCATTCTCCATAGAGAAACGTTGCAACACCTTCTCAACATAATCAGCTTGAGATAGCGTCAATGTTCTATTCTTCCTATCTCTACAAATCTTCATACCAAGGATTTGTTTTGCTGCCCCCAAATCCTTCATAGCAAATGCATGTGCTAATTGGCATTTCAGCCCCTTAATATGATCCATGTTAGACCTAGCTACAAGCATATCATCAACATATAAACATAAAATAATGTAGCTATCATCATCCAACCTCTTAAAATAAACACAATAATCTGAATGACACCTATTATATCTATGCTTATGCATAAAATTGTCAAATTTCAGATACCATTGCCGAGGTGCTTGCTTCAAGCCATATAAACTTTTCTTCAATTTGCACACTAAGTTCTCCTTACCTTTGACCTCAAAACCCTGTGGCTGAGCCATATATATTTCTTCATCCAAATCACCATGAAGAAAGGCTGTTTTAACATCCATCTACTCTAAATGCAAATCTTCAGTAGCCACAAGACTTAAAATAGTACAAATAGAAGTCATTTTAACAACAAGAGAAAATATCTCATCAAAATCAATTCCCTTTTTCTGTGCAAATTCTTTTACAACTAACCTGGCCTTAAATATTTTCTTACCTCCTTCCTCTTCTTTCAACCTATAAACCCATTTATTCTATAAAGCCTTTTTACCTGCAGGCAACTTGCACAAATCCCATGTCTTATTTTTCAGCAAAGAGTCCATTTCATCTTTCATTGCAAACTCCCACTGAATCTTAGTATCCACCTGCACAGCTTCATCATAACTTTTAGGTTCACCAGCATCAGTAAGTAAAATAGAATACAAAGAGGGAGAAAACCTTTGTGGAGGTCTGATTTGCCTTATTGACCGTCTAACATTCACTGGTGTGTGTGGTATTTGTTGTTGCAGTTGTTGCACATCATGAGGAATGGCTGGAACATCAACTTTTGGAGTATCATCCAACACTACATAATCATCTTCTTTCTTCTCATGTTGCTGCAATAGATCTTTGTACAACACTTTCTCATTGAATATGACATCCTAACTTCTAATAATTTTAAGATTTTCAAAACCCCAAAGCCTATAACCAAATTCATTAATGCCATATCCAACAAAGACACATTTCTTTGATTTAGCTTCTAGCTTGGTTCTATTTTTAGAGTCTATATGAGAAAAAGCTTCACAACCGAAGGTCTTGAGAAAAGAATAACTCACCTTCTTACCAGTCCATGCTTCCTCTGGAATACCATAGCCCAAAGGAGTAGAGGGACCTCTATTAATCAAATATACTGCAGTATTGACAACCTCCGCCCACATGTGTAAGGGCAACCTAGCATGCAACCTCATGCTCCTTGCACGCTCCATTATAGTCCTGTTCATGCGTTTAGCCACTCCATTTTCCTGTGGAGTCCTTGGAATAGTTTTTTGTCTACGAATACCATTAGTGGAGCAATAATCTTCAAATTCATGACTGCAATACTCACCACCATTATCAGATCTGAGACATTTTAATTTCTTACCAGTCTCATATTCAACCAAGCATTTCCATTTCTTAAAAGTTTGAAATACATCAGATTTCTGTCTAAGGAAATAAACCCATACTTTTCTAGTTGCGTCATCAATAAATGTAACATAATAATGAGAGCCACCAAGGGAAGATACCTGATCTGGTCCCCATACATCTGTATGCACAAGCTCTAATTTCTCCTTTTTGTTTTCCTTCCCAGTCTTTACAAAACTCACTCTCTTTTTTTTTCCATACACACAACTTTCACAGAAATCCATATTCACACATTTCAGACCTGGTAAAACTTTCTTTGAATGAAGTACTTTCATACCTTTCTCACTCATGTGCCCAAGTCTATTGTGCCACAATGCTGTATCAGAATCTACAGCAGCTACTTGTTCTCCCTGCTCAACTGCAGTAATTGTTCCTGAATATTCATTTTTCTCTGAAACAATCAAAGTAGAAGGAACAATATGACCTGTACAAAGATATAAGGTGCCTACTTTCACACCTTTTGCTACTACAAGGGAACCTTTTGAAACCTTCCAATTTTTATCATTAAAAGTAACTACACAACCCTCATCACTGAGTTGCCCTACTGAAATTAAATTTCTACTTAGTTTTGGAACATGTCTTACCTCATGTAGTAGCCAATGATTCCCATTCTGCAACTTAATCTTAATTTTTCCCTTTCCAACAATCTGACAAGGTTCATTATCCCCCAAATAAACAAGCCCAAAATCCCCTTAGACATAATCAATGAAATAACCTCTAAGAGGTGTAGCATGAAATGAAGCACCAGAATCTAAAACCCATGAATCATCAACACTCTTTAAAGACAGAAGCAAAGCATCCTCTTCGAATTTGTTACTTACCACATTTGCCTCCTTGTCTCCATCTGATTTATCTCCTTCATTTTTCTTTCGATTCTAGCAATCTTTCTTTTTGTGCCCTGGTTTTCCACAATACTAGCAATCATTTGGTCCTCTCGATTGAGACCTCCTCCCCTTTGACTTTCCTCTTGATTTCCCACGATTTCCAGAGTTACTTCCTCTTTCAGTCATTCTGCCCCTACTTTGTGCATTTAAAGCACTTCCTGATGTAGATCCACCTGAGGATTTTCTACAAGTTTCCTCACTTAAAATAACACTGATCACATCATCATATTTTAGGGTACTAGATCCAGGAATAGAATTACTCACCGCCATTACCAAGCCATTCCAGCTTTCAGGCAAAGAACACAAAATCAAGAGAGCCCTAATTTCTTCATCAAAATTGATACCCACAGAAGATAATTGACTAGTAATAGTATTAAACTCATTTAAATGATCTGCAACAGATCCACCTTCTACCATTTTCATATTAAATAAATGCTTCACGAGAAATACCTTATTTGAAGTGGAGGGCTTTTCATACAGTATCATTAGGGTTTTCATCAAATCTTCTGTCATCTTTGCTTTTGTAATATTAAATGCCACCGATGGTGCTAAGCATAACCGAATGCTTCCGAGTTCCTTTCTGTCCAAAAGATCCCATTCAGCCTCTGACATAGTTCCTTGATTCTTGGCTTTTCCTTCCAACGGCTTCCATAAATCCTTCTGATATAAATAGTCTTCCATTTGCATCTTCCATAACTAGAAGTTCTGCCCATTAAACCTGTCAACCCTCAACTTACCCTCATCTGCCATCGCTCCCACTCAACTGTGAGACTCCCACTTAACCGTGAGACTTTCTTGTAGAGGATAACTGAAAGACAACCTTGCTCTGATACCACTTGTTAGGAAAAATCACAAATAGAAATAAAAACTACATGCAAATATAACCAATAATAGAAAATAATAGAACACACAGAGATGAACACAAGGCACCAAGATTTAATGTGGTTCACCCAATGCCTGGGCTACATCCACCAAACAACAAATCTGATCTTATTACAATGCAGTGATTACAACCTAATTACAATCTGTAATCCCTTACAACTCAATACCGCCACAAGAACCAATTTTGTATCACAACATATGAAAAAATACCTAACCCTAAGCCCTTTTATACAAGTATTAAACTGCTTTAGGGTTATAACATGTCAGCCATATGTCGGCTACCATGTCGGCTACTGCCCAAAAA
The DNA here is from genome assembly GCA_028749045.1 of Cupressus sempervirens. Classification (NCBI taxonomy): domain Eukaryota; kingdom Viridiplantae; phylum Streptophyta; class Pinopsida; order Cupressales; family Cupressaceae; genus Cupressus; species Cupressus sempervirens. Next base: position 99,989,523 of record CM053787.1, read on the forward strand.
AAAATTTCCCACTATTTATGAAGTATGTACAGTACTTTCCTGATCAGTCACCACAATCTAATAGATATGTTGTTTTCATTTATGACAACATTTGTTTTCTAGTTTATTCATGATTATTCATGAAGGAAAATTGTCTAAGTTTTGGACAGTGTTACAACAACATGGAAAGATTTGTTGATAGAAAAATATTCTCTTGTGTAGTTAACCCTAGATGCATGAAATCATCTTGATGATGCATACTAGTGTGCATGTTCGTACGATCAACCGAGTTCAAGTTATGCAAGAAATATTGATGCAGTTATCTCACAGTGCAAAATAGAGCATGTCAACAAATTGACTAGTACAACTTGTAGAATTATTTTTTTTACTAAATCTTGATGAGATGACTCTAAGGATGATATGTGAGCTGAATAAGGAAGAATTTATTAATATGTTTCATATAAGTAAAGAACTTCAATTCAGAAGTTAAAGAGTGAATGCAATATTATGATATGTGATGCGAAGCAATGTCATGCACGTTATGATGCAAATTGATATGTGCATAGTCAAGTGCTATTTGGCTAGAGTGGAGAAAGAAACAAGATAGAAAATAAAGTGTCTAAGGTCAAATAGAGGAGGAGAACTCATCTCAAATGAATTCAATAAATTCTACAATGAAAGGAGGAATCAAGAGACATGTATCTTCATCTGGTACACCTCAGGAAAATGGCATAAAAGAAAGAAGAAATAGATCCATTATAGATTGTGCAAGAACATTGATGATAGAGGAAAATGGTTCAATTAAATACTGGAAGGAAGTGATTAGCATAATAGATGATACCTTGAACTGAGTTTAGCTGAAGAAAGACTCAAATCAAATACCTTATGAATTATGGCATGGATATAAACCTAATGTCTATTATTTCAAAGTATGTGGAAGCATATTTTATATCTTGAAAGAAACTAGGAAAGGAAAATTTGATGTGAAAAGTGATGAAGGAATATTCTTGGGATACTCCAACAAGAGAAAAGCGTACAAATGTTTGAATCTTTCTACTTACAAAGTCATAGAAAGTGCACATGTGAAAATTGATGAGTTTGCAAAAAAGAGTGAAGAAAAGAGAAGAAAAGAACCTAAAAACTACAAAAAAAAATTCTACTTTGAACTTGATACTATACCTGAGATTCAAGAAAATGCAATTGGAAATCAATAGTATTCACCATTAGAATCTCCTAAATCTCTAGTTCAACCTGAGTTGCAGCCAATGCAACCTGAGTCACAGTCTGAAGGACCTAAGTCGTAGTCAGAAGGACCCAAATTTTAGAAAGTGGAAACCAAATCATAGTTTGAAGGACCCAAGTCATAGATAGTGGGACCTATACATGATTCAAAAGATCATTTTGAGCATGGTGAACCAAATGAATTTAGAAAGAAGGTACCTATTCTTGCTAGATACTGTTAGAGTAAATAATTAATTATTTATTAATTATTTATTCTATTACTTAATCTTACTTACGTAAATGAATCTAGTTAATAGTTGTAGTGATGAGTTGTTGACAACACAGGAGTTTGTTCCCTTCTAGCATGTTCCACTTTTTGTGGAAGTGTAATTAGTTGGCAACCTTATCTTATACCACCTTCTAGCTTGTTCTACAAGCTTCCTTGAGGCCTTTATATTCAGTCTCTCTCATTGTAAATTCATTCATTCACATAGAAATTTCACTTTTCTATTGTGAAATATTTTCTCTTGCATTGTTTTGCTTCAAGCTCTTGCTCCTTCGATTTCTCTTCAGCAAGCTATTTGCATGCAAGTGATCTTGGCGCACTGTGAAGTTGGCTTTCATCAACTTCTACATGGTATCAGAGCCTCCTTGCTACTTCTTGTTCAAAGAATTTTTTAAAGCTACGATTCAAAGACACAAACCCTGGTTTGTTTGTGATTTTTTCTTCAATTGGGAGGAAGAGTAATTTTTTAGTATTTTTTTAATAGATCTGATATTTTTTGGAGTTTTTTCTTTATTTTTTGGAGGTGCGATGACAATGATTCAAAAAAAATAACTACAGAGGTGATTTTCAAACAACAATATCTCCCTCATACAGACTCATTTTTTTGAATTTTTGTTTTTTTTTTGAGGTAGGATTTCATGATTTATTGGCGCAGGTGGTTTGAGATCTCTTTTCTAAGATTTTTCTACAACTCGCAATTCTCAATTTTTGCAACTTCAAATGCTTAGTATGGGCTCATCTAGACACATAATCAGGTTCTATTTTTTTTTAAAGTGTATTTTTTTTCTCTAATTTACAAATATACAATTAGATTATAAGTTTTGTAGACAGAAATAATACTTTTAGAAATAGGCCCTAAATTGACTATTGTAATCACACTAAGTAAAGAGTGCCCAATTTATACATTGTGGGAGGGAGCATTTTATTTTTTGTAATTTACTTCAGAATAGACCCTTCTGCTTCTTTTGAGGTTCTTTAGCACAAGAATAAAATGGAGGCCATGGGATTGATTGCATTGAACATCTCAGATAGTCTTCTATTTCACTTAGATGATTTGACCACTCTACGGGCTATTTGGATGAAATTCTAGTCTTTATTTGGCATAGTGAATGAATTATGGGCATTGAAACTTGATGTAGAGTTGACTTCTTTGACACCTAATAGCTTTCCCACCATTGAAGACTTTTTGATGAAGTTCAAATCTTTGCATGCACTTTTTCAAGGATATGGGAAAACCAAGATAGATTATGAGTGTATCTTTTTTATACTCTCAAAGTTGAGGGGAAGGTATCAGATCTTCTCTTCCACTTTCTACTCCATTATGGATGTCTTGGGTGATAGACATAGGATGTCTTCTTTTGATAAATTTTGTAATTGATTAAGTTGTGAACAGTCCAAGATCAATCAAATGGATTCACTTACAAGTTCATAGTCACAAGCATTGCTTGCCAAGGATACACAGGAGCAGAAGCCAAAGCAGATATCAAATTCTCCTTCTACTAGTTTATCATCTTCTTCTAAGAAGAAGGAGAAAAAGAAGACTAATACTCCTACTTGTTCCTATTGTCAGAAAGGATCTCATGATGAGGCACATTATTTTTAGAAGAGATTTGATGGCTATGACAAACATATTGCAGATTTGCAAGCTCTTCTTCAGAAGAGCACTATTTCTTCTACATCCTCTTCTACCTCATAGGGATCTTCCTTTCAGTCTTCTTCCATATCTTCATCCTCTACATCAGATTTTGGATAAGGTCATGCATTATGAGAATCCATTGCATCCATTTCCCAGGTCCCTTAGATACTAGATTTAGGTGCTTCTCACCATATGACATCTTCTCACAGTGTCTTCTCTATTCTTGAGGCTTCTCCCATTCCTCATATTCACATGGGGAATAACTCTGCCCTACCAGTTTGTAGGAAAGGTTTAGTTAGCATTCAGGATGGCACCTTCAATGATGTATTCTATGTTCCATCTCTATTTGCAAACCTTCTCTCAATTTCTCAGATTACACATAGTGGATTAGGGAAGACAATTGAGTTCACAATAGATTCAATCTTCATTCAGGATCATGCAACAAGAGGTCTTATTTCTAAAAGGGTGGTTGATCCTTCCACCTATCTGTACACCTTCTCACACTTTGGTCCACCATCTCCATTGTTAGAGCACACTTCTTTTCTTTTGCAGGAGCATCATGTGGTGCAGTCTGGATACTTGAAGCTCTATATTGTTCCTGAGATCCCTATTTTGACTTCCAACACCACATCTAGTTGAGGTCTTTTCTCTTTAGTAGGATTCTTCTTCTGCTCTACCTAATCCTCCAGCTCCATTCATCGAGCCTCGAGGTGCACCCATTTCAGATTCTATAAAGGACATTCATGATAGTATCATTAGAGCTGCCTTGGGGATTCCCTTTTAGGATCCTCATACTTTCTCCTTTGAGCATCAGCTAGGCCTTCCAATTTCTGCTCTCATTTAGGGGCTCCACTTTTTTTCTCCCTTGTTTCTTCCACATTGGAGTTTCATTGGTTTAGGGGCTCCATTATTCTAGGGGGGCTTTGGTGCCTTTTCTATCTCATGGGGGGTCTGGTGGTACTTATGGTTTTGAGGGAGTCTCTTGAAACATTTCCGGTGGAAGTTTTCCTTGGGGGGTCTTGTTGTGGCCTTCCTTTGTGAAGAACCTCCTTATAGAAATATCGTGAGAATGCTCGAAATAACAGAATACAAAGTGATAGCAGAACTCAGAATGAATCTACTGATCACAGGCCACTTCGAGGGGGTAACCTCCTTTGAGCAAGCTCAATACAATAAATTCGTCCGTGCCCATCAAGGGCCTCAACCTATTCTAATATACTGAGTACGATCTAGAAAAGTAATACTACCTATGCATGTGGGATAATAAAATATACTCACGGGATGACTTACAAAGCATATGCGTCCAACAACATTACTCTAACAAAATAAACAGAAGGAACACACATGTTCCTAACATCCCCTCTCCCTTAGAAAAAAGCTTTGTCCTCAAAGCTTAAGGTGTGGAAATTGTTGTTGAATCTGAAGAAGGGGTTCCCAGGTAGCATCCTCTGGTTGCATGCCATGCCACTGAATCAAGACCTTAGAGATGGAGCGAGAGCGAAGCTGGCGAGTGCGCTGGTCAATGATTGCCACCGGCTCCAAGATAATGGATCCTTCCGTATCCATTTCAGGGAGAGTAGTTTGTGCTCTGACAGTGGTACCCAGAACTTTCTTTAGACAAGAAACATGAAAGACTGGATGAATGCGGGAAGAAGGAGGAAGTTCCAGTTTATAAGCAACTGAACCAATCTTCTGCAGAACCTTATAAGGCCCATAAAATTTTGGGGCCAGCTTATGACGCCCTTTCAGCTTTAGGGAGGATTGTTTGTATGGCTGTAGACGAAGAAAAACCATATCCCCAACTTGAAATGAGCGCTCAGAACGGTGTTGATCTGCTTGCTGTTTCATCTGATTACGGGCCATGTGAAGACTATCCTGTAAGGTACGAAGAATCTGATCCCTGCTGCGGAGAACTATGTCAACTGCCTGGACTGGTGAGCTGTTGGGAGTGTAGGGAAGGAGCACTGGAGGTGCCTGACCATAGACTGGTTCATATGGAGTCATTTTAGAGGTAGTGTGGTAAGAGGTATTGTACCACCATTCAGCTAAAGGGAGCCACTTGGCCCACTGATGTTGCTGTTCGGAAGTGAAGCAACGAAGATAAGTTTCCAAGCATTTATTGACAATTTCAGTTTGACCATCAGTTTGTGGGTGATAGCCCGAACTCATCTTCAGTTTGGTGCCAGTTTTCTGAAACAGTTCAGTCCAAAAATGACTGGTAAAAGTTGCATCACGATCAGAGACAATGGAAGAAGGGAGTCCATGAAGACGAAATATCTGGTCCATGAAGATTTGTGCAACAGAGGAGGCAGTATAGGGGTGGCTGAGGGCACAAAAATGACTATATTTCGAGAGACGATCAACCACAACCAAGATCATTGTCTTGCCACCGGATTTAGGAAGCCCTTCAATGAAATCCATAGAAATATCAGTCCAAATCCGTGTAGGGATGGGCAATGGTTCGAGCAAGCCAGGAAGGAGGGTCGTTTCACCCTTGTGGCGTTGGCAAGTATCACATTCAGCCACCATCTATTGAATCGTCTGTTTCATCCCTTTTCAAAAGAAGTTTCTCCTTGCTCGCTCATAAGTTTTGAGGAAGCCTGAGTGCCCTACTGAAGGAGAAGCATGGAGTTCATAAAAAATAGCCTGATGTAGAGCTGGGTTCTGAGGAAGCACTAGCCGACCCTTGTATCGAAGAGAAGCACCATCCCAAGAGTAATGTGGTATAGCAGAAGGATTATTGGCTAGCTGGTGAATGATTTGAGATAAAGAAGAGTCACTGTCATAGCCCTGCTGAACAGACGCTAACCAATTGGGAATGGGCATAGAAATAGCGGAAAGGGAAGCTTGATTATCAAATGTGCGAGAAAGAGCATCTGCCACAATATTCTCCTTACCCTTCTTGTAGGTGATCTCATAATCATACCCCATGAGTTTGCTGACCCATTTCTGTTGTGTAGGAGAGGATACCCGTTGTTCCAGGAAGTATTTCAGACTTTGGTGATCGGTTCTGATGCAAAAATGACTCCCTAAGAGGTATGGCCACCACTTCTGTACAGCATGCAAAATAGCCATCATTTCTTTTTCATAAGTAGAGAGGGCTAGATTCTTACCAGAGAGGGCTTTGCTAGTGAATGCAATAGGATGGTCGTCTTGCAGGAGAACAGCACCCAATCCATTGCCGCAAGCATCACTCTCAATAGTGAAGGGTTTGGAAAAATCTGGCATCGCGAGAATAGGTGTACTGCACATAGCCTGTTTCAGTTGTTCAAATGCAGTCTCAGCAACAGGGGTCCAGGAGAAGGCATCCTTTTTTAACAGAGCTGTCAATGGTGCTGCAATTTTCCCGTAATCTTTGACAAACTTGCGGTAGTAGCCAGTCAACCCCAAAAAACCCCGAAGGCTCTTGAGAGTTTTAGGATGCGGCCAAGTTTTCATGGCATCTATTTTTGTAGGATCCACCCGCACTCCATGGTGTGCAACAATATGCCCGAGATACTCCACTTCCTCCTGGTCAAACACACATTTAGATAGTTTTGCACAGAGTTGATGATCAGAGAGAAGTTGCAAGACAAGCTCCAGATGATGGAGATGCTCAGCCCAAGTTTTGCTATATATGAGGATATCATCAAAGAAGACCAGAATGAATTTTCGGAGGTATGGTCGAAATATGTTATTCATCACTGCCTGAAATGTTGAAGGAGCATTCGTGAGGCCAAAGGGCATGACTAAAAATTCATAGTGACCATCATGTGTGCGGAAGGCAGTTTTAGGTATATCCTCCTCATTAACCCGAATTTGATGATACCCAGAACGAAGATCTAACTTGGAGAAAAAATGAGCCCCATGAAGTTCATCAAGAAGTTCATCAACAACTGGAATGGGAAACTTGTCCTTTATAGTGAGATGATTAAGTGCTCGGAAATCAATGCAGAGTCACCATGACCCATCTTTTTTGCGAACAAGCAGGACTGGAGAAGAAAAGGAACTGGTACTAGGGCGAATAATACCTTGCTTCAGTAAGTCACGGACAAGTATCTCGATTTTGGTCTTCTGATGAAATGGGTAGCGGTAGGGCCTGATGTTGGGCGGAACACTGCCAGGAAGGAGCTGAATACGGTGGTCCTCTAGACGAGAAGGAGGTAATCCCACAGGTTCAGCAAATACACCAGAATACTTGTCCAAAATGTGTTGGAGATCGGCAGGAGTGCTAGAGACTGCTGATGGCTGCATCTGAATGGAATGGAGCTGAGCGATGACACCATGTGAATTCTTCTTAAGAAGTTTTTCCATACGGTGTGAACTGATGATGCTGAGAGACCCTGGTTGTAAGCCTTTCAAAGTGTGTTGGTGCCCCTCAGCTGAAAACTGCATCCAAAGTTCAGCAAAATCCCAGAGAATGGGGCCAAGAGTGCGTAACCATTGGGCACCCAAAACCACATCACAGCCACCTAAGGGTAAGGCAAACATGTCAGAGCGCATGTTATAATCTCCAATAGAGAGACGCACATTGCGACATTTCCCTTTACAAGGTAAAGTGCCCCCATTGGCAATCATGACTTCAGAGCTAGAGCAGGGATGGATAAAGCAATCAGCCTATTTGGCTATTCGTGGATCAATGAAGTTATGAGTGCTACCAGAATCAATGAGTATAGTAAGAGGGATCTTCTTGAAGAAACCCTGGACCCGCATGGTTTGTGGAGTAGTGACTCCTGCCAAAGCATGGACAGATATCTTTGGTGGAGCTTCTGGTGAAGGAGGTTCAGGCTGGTGAGGCTCAACCTCATCATCCACTGTTTCCTGAGCATCTACATATTCTTCCAGTTCCGGTGGAGAATCCACATCCAAGAGATAGAGCTTTTGCTGAACACATCTATGGCCCCGAGACCATTTCTCATCACAATTATAACAAAGCCCTTTGTCTCGCCTGACTCGCATCTCTGTTTCAGACAAGTGCTTGATCGGAGTAGTTCTGGGAGCTGGTATGACTGGAGGGTTGTGAGAACCTGTATTTTTGAATGGAACAAAATTAGATCTGGAGCGTTGTAGAGCACTAATCTTGTCTTCCGCTAACTTAGCCAACCCAAGGGCTTCCATCATTGTAGTAGGTCGAAACATTTTGACTTCTGAGCGAAGTGCATCCTTCATACCACTGACAAAACAACTACGGAAGAATTCATCAGACAAGCCCTCTGTGTAATTAGCTAATTTTTCAAACTCTGTCTGGTATTCTCTTACAGTGCCTGTTTGACGCAGTTTAGTGAGTGCTCCTGTGAAATCATCAAAGGAACTAGGGCCAAAGCGCTCCAAAATGAGGGTGCACAATTCTCTCCACGTTGGGCCTACATTAGCCTTGATGTACCAACGGAACCATTGAAGAGCTTCATGTTCCAAATGAAAAGATGCAAGGGGGACTTTGTGGTTATCCAAAGTATTATGCAAGCTAAAATACTGCTCTGCCCTATAGATCCATCCAGTTGGATCAGAACCATCGAAGCGTGGAAAATCAAGCTTTGGTCCACGAAAATTGCCAGAAGAGGACCCAGTATCTCCTGAATGGTTTCAGCTCATGGCTGACTGCTGAAAGTTAAGACCCAAAATTTTGTCATCCAGATCTTGAAGTTTGGTTTTGAGGGATGCAATTTCCTCTTCCATGATTTTTGCTCCTGTACGCGTAACAACCATAAAGCAAGGTTTTTTTTTTTTTTTTTTTTTTTTTTTTTTTTTTTGGAATGGGTAGAAGATGAGAAACAAAAACTTTTTTAGTTACGGCAAACTTGGATTTGGGTAAAAATCATACAGGAAATGGGTGTTCAACGGGTGGTGGGAGACTATCTAGGGACAAGGGAAAAAGAAAAATGAGGGTTTCAAGGGTAGGGAGGCGAAATGAGGCGAACAGTCCAAGAGGGATAAGGGAGCAAAATGAGGAATTGAATCTTGTGGCTCAGTTTGGTGGCGATTGGATGAGAGGTGAAAAAGATAGGGCAAACCCTAAAATTAGATAAATGAGGGATTTAGGGCTTTGATATGTAAAATTTGGGGTTGGGTCGCCAAGGAAGGAAGTATGCAAAATGATATTGCAGACGTTCTGCGGAAGTATGAGCAGAAACAAAAAGCAAACAAGGAAGCTACGACTAAAAAACAGAGATATTAGAAGTGAGGAACCTGAAGGCCACGACAGAAAAAAAAATTTGATGTAATTTCCACCCAGCGAGCCCAAGAGAGTGCTCTGATACCAGATGTGAAGAACCTCCTTATAGCAATATCGTGAGAATGCTCGAAATAACAAAATACAAAGTGATAGCAGAACTCAGAATGAATCTACTGATCGCAGGCCACTTCGAGGGGGTAACCTCCTTTGAGCAAGCTCAATACAATAAATTCGTCCGTGCCCATCAAGGGCCTCAACCTATTCTAATATACTGAGTACGATCTAGAAAAGTAATACTACCTATGCATGTGGGATAATAAAATATACTCACGGGACGACTTACAAAGCATATGCGTCCAACAACATTACTCTAACAAAATAAACAGAAGGAACACACAGGTTCCTAACATCCTTCCTTCCTTCCCTCCTTTCATATTTTTTTGCATGTTTATACTTACCTCTTTTTGGAGAAGTGTTTTTCCCATGTGGTTTTCCCTCTTTCTCCATTTTCAAAGGTTGCATCTCTTTGCATTGTACATGGGTAACTAACATGGCCTTGTTGCTGAGACCCATTCTACATTTTCTCTTAGTTTTGTGAGCTTAAGGCATTCCCCTAAGTTACACTTAAGGGGGGGTGTTAGAGTAAATAATTATTTATTTATTAATTATTTATTCTATTACTTAAGCTTACTTAGGTAAATGCATTTAGTTAATAGTTCTAGTGATGAGTTGTTGACAACACAGGAGTTTGTTCCCTTCTAGCATGTTCCACCTTTTTATGGAAGTGTGCTTAGTTGTCAACCTTATCCTCTACCACCTTCCATCTTGTTCTACAATCTTCCTTGAGGCCTTTATATTTGGTCTCTCTCTCATTGTAAATTCATTCATTCACATAGCAATTTCATTTTCCTATTGTGAAATATTTTCTCTTGCATTGTTTTGCTTCAAGCTCTTACTCCTTTGGTTTCTCTTCAGCAAGCTATTTGCATGCAAGTGATCTTGGTGCACTGTGAAGTTGGCATCAACTTCTATTGATATGTCAAAAGACATCACACACCTAAGAGAATCATTGGAGATCACTCAAAAGGCACAATAAAAAGGAACAAATTAAAAGGTACATGTTTTCTTACTGATTTTGAACCTAGAACTATTAAAGATGCATTATGAAATGAAAGTTGGATTGAGCCAATGAATGAAGAAATTGATTAGATTTATACTTGCTAGATGTGTTAGAAGACATCATGCACTTGAACAAATCATTGGAGATTAGTCAAAAGGCACAATGACAAGGAACAAATTTAAAGGTACATGATTTCTTACTGATTTTGAACGTAGAACTAGTATAGATGCATTATAAAATAAAAGTTAGATTGAGGCAATGGATGAAGAGGTTGATTGGATTGAAAGGAACAAAACTTGGACTCTTGTTCCTAGACCCAAGGACAAAAATGTAATTGGCACAAAATGGGTATTCAAAATCAAGTTGAATGAAAATGGAGAAGTTTCAAGAAACAAGGCAATATTAGTATGCAAAGGTTATGCTCAAGAAGAAGGTAATGATTATGGAGAGAATTTTTCTCCTATTGCAAGACTATATGGTGTTAGAACACTACTTGCTTATGCTACACATAAAGGATTCAAAGCATATCAGATCAATTTAAAGTCATCTTTCTTGAATGGAATCTTTGAAGAAGTCTACATTGAGAAACTTGAAGGTTTCATAAATTCTAACAAAAGGGATATGGTTTGTGGACTACACAAAGCATTATATGGTCTCAAACAAGCCCCTAGGGCTTGGTATGAAATATTTCATAGTCATTTGGTAAAGATTGGTTTTCCAAGGACAAATGACAACATCAACATATACATAAAGGAAGTACTAGATAAGAAGATAGTGTTAGCATGAATGTTGATGACACTACATTGGGAAAGTGTCTTAAGCATTGGAGAATATTGATATGTTGCATTCATGACTATGTTTTCCATTGATGTCAACATGGTATTATTTTTGTAGAGAATAGAAGAATAGCAGTTAGAGATCTTATGTTGCACAGTAACTAAGTAAGCGTTAAGTGATGCATAGTTATGGACATGTTCCTGAGAGTTCCCTGATTATATGGTTAATAAGATGAAGTTTCAATTGAAGATGTATGGTAGTTGTATATGATTTACTATGAGCAATGCAGAAACAGAGCATCTGGTTGGTAGTTTTTGATGTTTGCATTATATCCTTTAGCCAAGATATAATGAGGTGATGTGCAATCAGCTAGTGAAAGAAGATAGTTAGGTGATGACTTCAACAAGTGCACAAGACTTGGAGTCACATGTGTAAATTTTTGCATAGACTGTGAGCCGACAATGCTATTGTAATTTTAATTAATTATATATCTTATCTTAATTAATTGGGAAATCCTAAAGGCCAACTCAAGGAATTATTATGAAGGTATGGTATAAAGGAGAACAGTTTTTCTTGATTGTAATGTGTAATTTGAAATATTGAGATCATTGTTCAAGTGAAAATTTTGAAAAGGAGTAGAATATTGATTGAATGCATGTATGAGATCCAAGGGATTATTGGATGCACAATTTTTCATCTGGCTACAAGATTAGAAGAAGTAGAAGTTTGGTTGATAGGACAAAGATAGAGGAAGGAATTACAATTCTATTCTATTTTTTTGCAAGGAATAATATAGAGATCATTTGGATAGTGGGTTCATTGGTCTTGCCCTTGAAGCTATTTGGGCAGTGGGTCCAACTATCTTCCACAACTCCTAATAGGGTTAGAATCTCCTAACAAGGATTCAAAATCTACTAATAGGGACTCATATCTACTAAATGTTGTAATAGACTCCTAAGAGGATCTATCTTCTAATAAAGAATATTTATATTAGTACATCATTTTGTGGGTACCATCCCCACTGGGGTTTTCCCTCTGATCAAGGGTTTCCCTAGTTAACATATCTAGTGTTATTATGTATGAGTATCTTGTTGTGGTTTCAATTTACATTACTTATATGGTTAATATTGTTTAAAGTTTTTATTAGTGATATTATTCATATAATTGATTCCCCTCCCTCTCATTTATATTAGTGGACTATATATTCTAGCAACTAGGATCAGAGTGTTAGGTCCTTGAAGGATAAGCTTAATAGCTTTGGGAGATCAATAGTGAATCTTTTCACAAAGTATAGTACTAGATTTGATGGGGCCAAATATGATAGTTGGAAGGAGAAGATGAAGACTCATCTATTGTGCTTGGGTTTGGGATATTGGATCTTGACAAAGGAAAAGAGGAAAATCATTTAAGAATCAAAGCTAGAAGATTACACTGAGGAAGAAAGAGATCTGATCATGTGTAACATGAGAGAAAGAGAAGCTCTATTATCAGCCCTTCCAATGAATGAATACAATTAGGTAAAGTCACTTGAGACATCTCATAAAATTTCAAAAGACTTAGAATCTACTTTTGAAGGTAATGATCATGCTAAAAGAATGAGGTTACAAAGTTGGATATGTGCATATCAAGATGCTAAGATTATGGAAGATGTGTTAGTAAGAAGTTACATTGATAGAATATTAGAAATGGTTGGAGAAATTTTATCTAATGGTGGAACCAAAGATGATGATGAATTCATATGGAATATTTTGAAAAGCTTGTTAGCACCCTTCAATCCAATTGCCCAAATGATACATCTAGTGATGCTCTGCACTAAGGACTTCATGAAGGAAACCTTTCTTGGTAGATTGGAATCAACATAAGCAGATCTAAGATAGTCTGGTGAACTTGCAAGAGTCAAAACAACCTTTAGTGCCTTAAAAATTTGACCTAATTTGACAAGGAGTGCAAGCACTCGTGGTGATTTTGCTAGCAGTGGTAGAGATGGTGAGGACAAGAAGATAGAGGAAGGAATAACCCTTCTAGGGAGAAGAGAAAAATATGGTAAGAAAATCTTTAAATGTTGGACTTGTAATGAATTTGGTCATTATACATCTAAATATCCTAAGATAGAGAAAAAGTATAAATAAAAGTTTAATCCTAGAAGAAATAGAGATAAAAATTATTTTTATGCAAATGAGGATGAAGAATCTAATGAGAAAGGTTAGAGTAAAAGGGATGATGAATTAGGATTTTTGGCTATCAAAGAAAATGATCTTGATAGAGAAATTAGAGAAGAAAGAGCTCTAGTTACCGAAGTAGAAAAGAAATCTGATTGGATAATTGATAGTGGTTCTTCACATCACATGATCAGTGATACCAATAAGTTTGTTAAATTCAAGAATCATGATAGAGGAATTGTTAGAGTTGGTAATAATTCATCCTATCATATTATAGGAATTGGATCCATTACTCTTGATGGTAAAACTAACATTGATGATGTCTATTTTGTTGATGGATTGAAACATAACTTGTTGAGTGTTGGACATTTGGTGGAGAAAGGTTATCAATTGCAATTTACTAAGAGGACCTGCATTATCAAAGATAGAGATGGTAAGATGATTGGAACTGGCACTAGATCTAAAGGTAATGCATTTCAGTTGAACCCTACTGAGATGACATGTTTAGTAGAAAAAAATGATAATAGTTGGTTATTGCATAGAATATTTTTTCATATAAACTTTGATGATATTGTGAAGGTTAGTAGTACATTTGTAGTGAGAGATCTTCCTAAAATTTTCAAGCCTGCTAACGTTGTATGCAAGGAATGTATTTTGGCTAAGCAAAGGGAAATATCTTTTCCTAGCAAGAAGTTCACTACCATAGAGAATATGGAGATTTTTCACATAGATCTAAGTGGTCCTACAAGAACCAAATATGGTGAAAGGCATCTTATGATTTTTGTTGATGATTTCACTAGAATGATGTGGGTAATATTTGTTAAAGAGAAATAAGAATCTTTTGAAAAATTCAAGATATTTAAGAATAGAGTTGAGAATGAATCTAGTGTTAAGATTAAAAGTTTGAGATCTGGTAAAGGAGGATAATTTACCTCTAGAGAGTTTAACATTTTCTGTGAAGAAAATGGAATCAAAAGATAGTTTTCTGCACCTAGAACACTTGAGCAAAATGGGATTATTGAGAGAAGAAATAAATCTATATCAGAGGCAGCTAGAGCGATGTTATTTGAGGATGATGTTTTTAAGACATTCTAGAGAGAAGTAGTGAATACAACATTGTATACTTTGAACAGAGTATAGATTAGAAAAGGTATTCACAAGACACCCTATGAACTATGGTTTGGACACTGACCATAAGTCAAATATTTTAGAATATTTGCGAGAAAATGCTATATTAAGGGAGACAATGGCGTTGGTAAGTTTGATCCAAGAAGCAATGAAGACATGTTTCCTTGCTATTCTGTGAAAAGTAAGGCATACAAATGCTTTAACTATAAAACTAAGACAATAGTTGAGTGCACAAATGTAAGGATTGATGAGAATTTTGGAACCAAAGAAAAGATGATAGATTATAATTTAGATGAAAAGTTGGATAACTCTAGAATTGTTAGAAAAAAATGTTGAAGTTTTCCTTAAGACTAACAATGACTTGCAGAATGATGTGAGAATTATTGAACAAGGAGAAGAGTAGCGATCTAAACCTAAAGAAGAGTTGAGATGTCAACTTCTACCCTTAGTGGAAATTTAACAAGGAATCAACCTCTTGAGAAAATAATTGGAAGTAAGGACAAAGGAGTAAAGACAAGGAAAAAATTAAATGAGGAGATATGTTTGATATCTCAAGTTGAACCAAAATGTGTAGATGAAGTAGTCAAGGATAATCACTAGATCTAAGTAGTGAAGGAAGAATTGGATCAAATAATAAAGAATGATACATGGGAATTGGTCCCTAGACCAAAGGGAACTAAATGGGTTTAAAGAAATAAGATGAATGAGTAAGGAGAAGTTATGAGAAATAAGGCCAGACTTGTTTGCAAAGGTTATTCACAACAAGAAGGTATTGACTATGAGGAAACATATGCACCTATAGGTAGAATGAAAGTAGTAAGGATGTTCTTGGCTTATGCAGTGAACAAGAAATTTAAGATTTATTAGATGGATGTCAAGTATACATTTCTAAATGATGAACTAGAAGAAGAAGTCTATATTGAGTAGCCTAAAAGTTTTCCTTTTTTAGAATACAAAGACAAGGTATGAAAATTGAAGAAATATCTTTCTAGCCTAAAGCAAACACCAAGAACCTAGTATGTGAGGTTGGACACTTACTTGGCAAAGCTTGGATTTGCTAAAGGTATGAAAGACAATAACTTGTATCTAAAAGAAATTGAAGATGGTTTATTGATAATTGTAATATTTTTTGATGATATCATTTTTGGAGGCAATGATGAAGCTGGTGACAAATTTATTGAAGATATGGAGAATGAATTTGAAATGAGCATGATAGGAAAAATGAAAATTTTCCAAGGATTGAAAATTGTGCACAATAATGATGGTATATTCATCTCACAAACTAAGTACCTAAAATACTTATTGAAAAGGTTTGGTTTGGAAAGTTCTAAAAATGTTGCTACACCCATGATAGCCGGTCATAAGTTATCTAGAAAAGATGAGAAACCTATAGTAGAATAGAAGAAGTATAGATCAATGATTGGAGGTTTGCAATATCTAACCCACATAAGACTAGATATAGAAAATGTAGTTGGGACGATAAAGAAAACATTTAGATATTTGAAACCTGGACATTTGACTATGGAATTTGGTATGACAAATCAAATGATTTCACACTTTGTGAATATACTGGTGTTGATTGGGTAGGAAGTATGATGATAGAAAGAGCACTAGTGGTGGAGCATTCTTTCTTGAAGGAATATTGGTTTCTTGGTTTAGCAAGAAGCAAGATTGTATTTCACAAAGTATTGTTGAGGTAGAGTATGTTGCAATAGAAAATAACAGTAATCGAGTTATGTGGATGAAGCAAATATTAAAGGATATTAGAATTGAGATTGAAGAAAATGTTATCATTTACTATGATAATGCAAGTACAATGAGTATGTATAAGAATCATGTATTGCATTCTAAGACTAAACATATATCAATTAAGTATCATGTGTTGAGAAAGAAAGTAGTAGAAAAGGAGATCAGATTAGAGTATGTAAGTACCAAAGATCAGATTGTAGATATGTTTACAAAGTCCTCATCTAAAGATACATTTGAGTACTTAAGAGGTATGCTTTGGGTTATGCCCTTGCCTACTTTTGAGTAAGAGATGCACAGAGCGCATTAGTCCAATGAAATACATCACTAATTTTTGACTAGATTAAATGATGATGCTTCCTAAATGGGGGAGTATCTGGTATGTATTGAGTCATTGAAGATTCTTGGTAATTGGTTTATGGTATTAAACAATGTCTTTGGACATGTGAGCTGGTTTATGATTTGAGAAATTGATTTATAATTGATATCTATCAATTGGGATTGTGATTGGCACATTTGACATTGCTATCAACTGAGGAGAGATATGCATGAAAAACATCTCCTAAGGAATAGAGGAAAGTGTGCATAAGAATTATTCCTAAGAAATGGTGGATTCTCCTAAGGAATAGAGGTGAGTGTGCATAAGAAGTACTCCTAAGCAGTGGGGAAGAGAAATCTTGTTAGAGTGATTTAGAAACATTCATGTAAGATGTAGGAATATGCAGCAGTAGATGTTTACTTGCTATTCTTGGAACTTAGTGTTAATTTCAGATTGGTTTTGACATATGAGTGACAAAACACTTAAGTCATTTTCTTAGTTCATGCCAAACAAGTAGTGTATGTCAAGCATATGGTGTTAGATATTTAGTATATGTCGAGTAACTAGTAAGTGTTGAGTCACTCAAGTGCCTAGCAGACAATATGTGTTGAGTCATTTAGATGTCAAGTGATCAGCAGATGTTGTTTCATTCAAAGGCCAAGTTACAACATTAAAGAGATAATGAATGTCAAGCATCAGATACTTCAAGTTTTGAGTAAATAGTTTTGGACATAGTTGTTTGTAATGGCACAATCTTCTATGTAAACCATTTTTTAGTTGACTTAAGGATTATTTTATGATTCTAAGATGATAAGGACAAATATTTATTGTAGATCCCTATGTAGCACATTCAACCAATCAATTAAAGGGATGTTTTGAGTGGCTAGATGAATGAATTACAATTGTTGATTCATACCTAACCCTAAGTTACCTAGGTCTTCTTAAGCAGGATAAATCTTAAACTTTGTATGAATGTGAAAGGAGAAAAGAGAGGAGTTTGCATGCACAAATAGAGCATTCATTGTGGCTAAGGAGTTGTGAATTGAGATACATTGTATAATTAGTTAGAGAACAAAGGAAAGAAATTAGAGGACATAAGAGATACATCTGGTCAGTGAGGATCAAGTACACATAAGGAAAGAGGTGATATGTTATCTAGTGATATAGTACTAACCATAGGATCATTGCTAATACATTCTAGTAGGTCAATCGGTTAAATTTCTTAATACAATAGTCTTAATAGGCTGTTGTAAAACATTTAACATGGTGCTTACTTCATTTTAAATTAAAGTCCTTTAATCAAGCACACTTCTAATAGGGAGTTGAAATCCTTTAATAGGGTAAGATCTAACAATCTTGTAAGCCTTTAAAAGGGAAGACATTTCAAAGCGTAGATCATAGTTTATGATCAAACATTGTAGCCTTCATTGGATACACTTTGTTACTACAGTAGTGGAGATTTATGGGTGTCATCCCCACCCTAGTTTTACCTTCTATTGGAGGGTTTTTGAGTAACCAAATATCTTGTGTCATACATGTGCTAAATGTTGTTTGATTTCATACCAAGGATGAGTATGTTTAGCTAGCTATTTCAGTTTACATGTAAAATGTGAGATGGATGTGTGTGGAATAAATTTATGGTTAAAATTTTGAAGGACTAATTCACACACCTCCTCCTCTTAAAGTTTACTTTCCATGCTGTACTTCCAACAATTGGTATTAGAGCATTGGTTCTCTGGAAAGGAAAGTTTTGAAGCTTTGCAGAAAGATCTTGAAGATGGAAGTCTAGAAGTTGGGAAAGATTATTGATAATTAGAAGATTGAAATCTAGCTTTTCCTACATTAACTAAATGAAGCAAGAGATGTGTTAAAGTGATCATTGAAGAGAAGGAAAGACGTAGCTATTGAAGAGAATGAAACACATTACCAAGAGATTGACACTACTAAATTATTTGGAAATCAAAATTCAAGTGAATTTGTTGTAGTAGTTGCATATCTAATGGAAAAGAATGGAGCCCTAACTAAATAAGTCAAAAATCTCAAGGTAGAACAAGAAGTTCAACCAATATTTCTATGTGAGGTGACCAAGTAGAAAAATAAAGTTGAAGAAGACAAATTCATGATTGAAGATGACAAAAGGATACTAACCAACAAACTGGAAGCAAAGACATTAGAGGTGAATAGGATTACTCACATGTAACTAGAAACATTGAATCAAATTATGAATTTCAATCATGAATTGAATGGAAAAGATATTGAAATCACAACACTGAAGTTGCAAATTAAACAACTAAGAAATGATCTAAAAAGAGAAAAATCTTTTGTTGAAAGTTTCAAAAGACCTAGTGAAGCCATCAAGTATTTTGAGAAATTAATGAAATCTCCTAGATCTAATAGTGATACTACTGGAATGGGTTATACCAATATTAAAGAAGGAGAATCATCTAAAAGTGGTGAGCAAAGGAGAAACAATGGTAAGAACTACAAACCTACTTGTCATAATTGTGGTAAGATAGGTAATACAACAAATGTTTGTAGGAGCAAGACTACAAATTAGAATCCTAAGAAGAAGTCCATGGGTCACTATCACAAGTGCAAAAAGAAAGGACATCAGGCATATGAATGTAAGACCAAAACATCAAGCACACAAATATTTGAAAGTTACTACTACAACTGTAAAAAGAATGGACATAAAGAATATGAATGCAGATCAAAGCCTAATTGGTCATCAAACAAGCAAGCTAAGGTAAACCATACTAGTAGATTCTACAATTGGGATTACAATACAATGTATAGTTGTCACTATTGTCAAGAGTATGGACATGTTATTGAAAATTGCATTAGAATACATTTTAGAAGTGACTATCAAAGATGGTTGAGTCAAACTACATGTTTTAGCTATTTGAACACTAGTCACATAAGAAAAAAATGTCCAAAAATGTCAAAAGAACCTAGTAGTGAATTCAATAAAAGAAAAGGAAAGGGTGATGTTGAAGAAGTCAAAGTGTAGATGAACAAGAGATAGAATAAAAATGAAGATTGTAGTACATCAAGCTCAGATGGGATCACTTCATCCAATGGATCGGGTGCTCACACCATCCCCAACTAGGAAATTAAGAGGTATGTGTGGGACTAATATTTCAAAGTTGAATTATGAATTAGTTACAAGGATTGAATTCTAAAAAGATAATATATGTATAAAGTAAGATGCAAAGTATTGGTTATAAATTAGAATAAATCTATAAGTTTTCATGTTGCTACCGACCATGAAAACTTTCATTGTAGTTGCCAAGTGAAAGTTATTTATTGCCAAGATATCAAAGGTGATAGTGTTGGTTAAGCTCATTTTGTTTTTTGAGTGTAAAGGAATTATATGCAAGCTGAGTGAGTCAGAATTTCTATTGGAGTCAAGCTTACAACTATGTAAGCATTGAGAATTTATTGCAAAGTTTTAAGGGCTATATGGTCGATTTTCAACTCATTTGCAATTATTAGAGATTAAAGAGAGCATGAAGAGCTGAAGGAAAACTGGAGAAAATTATTCAAGAATTTGCAAACTTAATTTAACTACTACTCAACATTAGTCACCATATTTTCAAAGTATTTATCATTTTCCAAGCTACTTTGTTTGAATTTTGCAAACCCTAGTTTATTGTTATGGTGTCTAGTTCTTTTGATGCTATGGTTAAGGAAGGGAAGGAAGCTTTGAATGTTCAATTGATAAGTAATGAGATCAAACAACCACATTCATGGTCAATTCTTGACATTTCATATAAAGGAGACCCATGTGGTGTGCTATCAATGATCTCACCATAAGTTTTGATGATACAAGATGTAAGGTGTTGCTACACTTGTAAGGTTGGAAGAATTGGAGACATGGAGATAAGAGAGTTATATGGAAAATTTTGTGAGAATGAAGTATTAAAAGAATAATTCAAGGTTGTAGAGAGAAAAGGGTTAACCCATGCCCTAGATTTTCCAAACATGTTCAAAACAGAATGGATTAAGATTGTTCTTAGTAGAAATCATGACAATTCTATATGGTTGGAGGATGGCCCTATCAAAATCACAAAGAGGATAATTTATAGAGTGACATGATATCCAACCCTAGATAGACCTAAGATAATGAGGAGTAATGCAAAAGAGGTAATTGAGAAGAATATAGCTCGACACTATCGAACAAGAGAGGAATGACCATCGACACAATTTCTAATCCCCTAATTGCATTTGTAGTGAGAATTATTGCACATAAGTTCTTTTAATCCAATAGGTTAAATAGTGTACCATGGATGGTTGTGGATTTGGGTTACAAGATAATATTTAGAAAGACTATTCTTTTGACCTTGCCAAGTTACAACTCGAACATTTATCTTAGAACTTGGGAGCCATAAGAAAAGCAAAAAGTGCACACTGAAAATTTGGTTCAATACTTGTTTGTATATTTTTATATGTGAAGAACACTTTTCTAACATTTGGGAAAGTAGCTTGGAAGACTAACAAATTAGTTTTAGTGCAGATTGGTGAATTTATAGAGAAACTGGGGGATAATTTTGAGAGTGTGATGACTAGCTACTTTGAAGACTTTAAGAAGTCAATGAAACAAAGATAGAGGATTCCAATATCACTAGTAGAGAAGCATTTTGATGATGTTTTTTTTCTAATTGATGTCAATTTAACATAAGTACAAGTTGTTGTTCCAAGGATTAGATGGCTCAGGTCACTTCCTTATGAGATCAATGTTGAAGAGGCAGATCTACAAGAATCACTACTTTACTTGCAAAAGAAGTAAATAAGGATGCTACTACTTTTGGAAACTGTGATGTAGCAAAGTCAAAGATCACAATGGATTTAAATACAATTTCTATGATGAGGAAAAAGAATAACCTTGTAAAGAAACTCAAAGAATAATTTGGTGAAGGGGTAGAAGGAGATGAAGAAGAAGAAATAATGCAGAAGATGAGGATGCACCTACCCAAGCACCACTTTCTCTCACATAGGGTCAAGGTGAAGAATGAGGAGAAGAAGAAGCACAAACTAATAAAGGTGTAGAGGGAGAAGAATCCAATGAAGTATATTTTTTCATAGAAGAAAAGAAGAGAAAAGAAAAGAAGATAGTAGTAAGAAAACCTAAAAAGGTTGTGAAACCTTCACAAAAAAATGCTATAGTTCCTATTACTAGGGCTAGTAGAAGAGCTATTGCCAAGAAGACTCAGAAGGTTCAAAAGCCTAAAGGCAAGAGAGCTAGTATATAGCTACAAAAGGACATGAACTTGAGAAAAAGCAAAGAAGGAAGTATATTGCCCTAGTTTAATCAGATGAGAAGAGGATCAAGTGAGATGATAATAACCAATTCAAAGTGGTAAGTTATTATCTCTCTTCTTATTAGGAAAAATTGTGCGAAAATATTAAGAATAATGCTGATTTAAGTGGATTCACACATGTTGAGTTTGATAAACTTGGGATGTTAGATATGGATAAAGTTGAAGAGTCTATATATGCCATGAAGACAAATTTTAAGATGACTTGAATTGAGATTGCCAACTCTCTACCAAAGAGCCTATATGATAAAGCTAAGCAAAGGTGTAAATATAGTCTCACAATAGATAAGTGATGCTAGATTTGGACAAATATAAAATGACAAAAGCTATTAGCAAGTATAAGGGAAGATTTTCTCCAAAGTACTAAGCTTTTAACATTTTAGAGAACAAGATTGAAGTTGTTGTTCAACAAAGCATACAAATATGGAAGGTAATTTATGGGTTATCAATACAAAAGGATATTAAGAAAGAGCCTAAATAAGTTGGTGAAGACAAAGTAGAGGAAGAGGTAGTTGAAGCAAAAAATGATGAATCTAGGATGGAGGTACATGGGGAAGGCACTATAGAGGCAATAGTTAAAGAAGAGTAGTATCCATACTAGAATGTACCAGTAGTACACATGTCGATTGCTAATCCTCAAAAAGATATAGTAAAGGTTAAGAATGTGTCTTACACCATGATTCAAAACATCAATCCACTTATACAGGAGGATATGCATAAGATATTGACTAACTAGACCACCAAGGTAGAATTATGTAGTCATCTTGTTTTGGTGAGTGTGGATGAGATTGAGAAGAAAGAATTAGCATCTGCAGGGGAGAAACCACAAGCATCATCCATTGCTCCCACTTAATCTATAGAGGTGAAACCTACCATGCATATGGTAGTATACCAAAGGAAGGACACCATGCCTTCACATATCAGCACCAAGGTAGCAATAATTACAATAATTGAAAAAGAAAGGACACTAGTCCAAATAGGCTAGGAAGCTAGTCTTGCACCTACACCACAAGCACAAGGTGGAGAAGAGATTAAAGAGAAGGAGAAGGATAGGACTAAAGATTAAATCTTGACTACTAAAGCTAGAGGAAGTAATAGCAATACAGACATTGGTTACCATACCAGAGGCTGCTACTCCTACACCTAGTCAAGCACTTCACATGTCAAGTACTAAAGTTACACCTTTGCAACCATCAAGACCAAATCCTAGCACATCCAAGGTTGATGAGGTGACATCCTATGGTAACATCAATTTAGATGACATGATTGAGCTACCAAAGTATGATCTTAGTACAATCAGAATAGAGAAAATGAGCATATTGCAGGATGCTCTAGCAAGGAAGAAACACCAAGAATTACTCAAAAGGGAGCACAGGAAAAAAAAAGCACTTTATGACATCAAGGACATATTTCTTGATGCATTTAGCCTTCCTACACCTGATGAAGCCAAGCCAATCATTGAAAAATTGGAAAATATCATAGAGAAAATCAATGATGAAAACCTAGATACCAATCTAAAATTATTGGAATGGTCTGAGAAGAAATTTCAAACCAAGGTGGATGAATAGATATCTAGTGCCATTACACTACACTAGATTGAGTTAGAAACCAAGATTTAGGGTGTAAAGAAAGTATTAGAGAATATTTTCTCCCTTTACACCAAGTTGTGTGATACAACTCTTTTCACACAAGAAGTGTAGTGATATATTGACACTCTGTAAGGAGATATGAAGCTAATAGGTACTACTCTACCTAATTCTCCATCTTAGATTCAAAAGAACTTTATGAATTTAATGAAATTCCAAGGTCAGTTAGTAGCCTTGCATGCTCAAGAAGCAAACATTTGGCCCACATTGATCAATATCCATGTTGACTCCATACATGGAGATACTACACCAAGAACTAGCCTTTGCAGAAATGGTGATGAAGAAAGATCCCCATCTTCCTACACATGAAGGATTAGTTCACCTTACTGCCAAGTTACCTATCCAAATCAATTGGAAGTAGCATATGATAACTAGAATACAACTCTAAAGATAATACCTAAATTCCATAAAACTTTCTTTGACAAACACACAATTTGTGTACAACCCATGACATAAGTATCAAAAGGGGGAGAATAAATGAAGGGGAAGAAAATGAAGAAAGGGGGAGAATGCATGAAAGGAGAGATAAGTTTTAGGGGAAATCTAATAGAGATAGAGTCAACATATGAAGAATCTACTTAGCAGGAGTATTCAACTTCAAAATTAGAATAGAATAATCAACTTAGGGGGAGTTATTGTATTTTGAGGTATGACTGATGAGTCATAAGTTTTGCACAATTTTGAAGTTTTGAAATTTTGTATGTAAGACAATGCTAAATGGATATTATCTGAGTTATGCTTG
Organism: Cupressus sempervirens; assembly: GCA_028749045.1. Classification (NCBI taxonomy): domain Eukaryota; kingdom Viridiplantae; phylum Streptophyta; class Pinopsida; order Cupressales; family Cupressaceae; genus Cupressus; species Cupressus sempervirens. Next base: position 100,013,751 of record CM053787.1, read on the forward strand.
AAATACTAAATTTATTCATGCACGACCAAGTGTTTTTGCCACTCATGTCAAAGGGGGAGATTATTAATCTTTGATTGCTTTAGACATATGAGTGAGAACACACTTAAGTCATTTTCCTAGTTCATGTCAAACAAGTAGTGTATGTCGAGTGTAAGTTGTTAGATATACAATTTATGTCAAGTAACTAGTAAGTGCCAAGTCATTTAAATGTTGAGTGATCATTGGATGTTGATTCATTCAAAGGCTAAGTTACAACACTGAAGAGACAGTGGATGCCGAGCATCAAACACTTCAGCTGTCAAGTAAATAGCTTTGGACATAGTTGTTTGTAATGACACAAACTTCTATGTAAACCATTTTTGAGAGGACTTAAGGATTGTTTTACAATTCTAAGATGATAAGAAAAAATATTTATTGTAGATCCCTATGTAGTACATACAACCAATAAGTTAAAGGGATGTTTTGAGCGACTAGATGGATAAATTACAATCATTGGTTCATACCTAACCCTAAGTCACCTAGGTCTTCTTAAGGAGGAAAAACCCTAACTTTTGTATGAATGTGGAAGGAGAAAAGAGAAAATTTTGCATGCAAAAATAGAGCATTCATGGTGGCTAAGGGGTTGTGAATTGAGATAAATTGCATAATCAATTAGAGGAGAATAGAGGAAAGGAATTAGAAGATAAAATAGATACATCTAATCAGTGAGGATCAAGTACATATCAAAAAAGAGGTGATATGTTATCTAGCAAAGGAATGCTAATCGCACAATCATTGCTAATATATTCTAGTAGGCGAATTAGTTAAATCTCTTAATAGAGTAGTCTTAATAGAATATTATAAATCCTTTAACAAGGTGAGATCTAACAATCATTTAAGCCTTTAATAGTGTAGATCTTTCATAGGGTAGATCGTAGTTTATGATCAAATATTGTAGCCTTCATTGGATACATTTTATTATTGCAATAGTGGAGATTTGTGGGTTTCATCCACACCCCTATTTTACCTTCTCATTGGAGGGTTTCTAGAAAACCAAATATCTTGTGTCATACTTGTGTTGACTGTTATTTTCTTTCATACTATGGATGAATATGTTTAGCTAGCTATTTTAGTCTACATGAAAATTCTGAGATGGATGTGTGGTGAGTGAATCAATGGTTAAATTTTTGAAGGATTGATTCCCCACTCCCCCCCCCCCAACCCAACTAGAGTTTACTTTTCCTATTGTATTTCAAACACTTAGATAATTTTTCATCTATATTGTCATCAATGCCAAAGGGAGAGATTGTTAGCATGAATGTTGATGATACTACATTGGGGGAGTATCCTAAGCATTAGAGAGTCTTGATATGTTGCATTCATGACTCTTTTTTTCATTGATGTCAACATAGTAGTGTTTCTACTAAGACTAGAAGAATAGCAATTAGAGATCTTATGGTGTTCAGTAACTAAGTAAGGGTTAAGTGATGCACATTTGTGGACATGTTCCTAAGAGTGTCTTGATGACATCATTAAGAGGAAAAAGTTTGAATTGAAGATGTATGGAAATTTTATATGATTTACTCTGAGTAGCACAGAAATAGAGCATTTGGTTAGTAGTTTCTGATGTTTGCATTATATCCTTTATCCAAGATATAATGAGGTGATTTGTAGTTAGCCAGTGAGAAAAGAAAATTAGGTGATGATGTCAATGAATGCACAAGACCTGAAGTCATGTGTAATTTTTTGCATAAAATGTGAGCCAACAATGCTATTGTAATTGTAATTAATTGGAAAGTGTGAAGGCTGACTCAATGAATTGTTATGAAGGTATTGTTAGATTGTGGTGATTAATCAGGAAAGTGTTGTACATACTTGATAAATTCTTTGGGCCGACATTTAATTGTAAATTATAACCCTAAAGTGGTAATATACTTGTATAAAAGGGCTTAGGGTTAGGGATTGTTTCAAAGTGGTGATGCAAAAATTAGTTCTTGTGGTGGTATTGAGCTGTAAAGGCTTATAGATTGTAATTAAGTTGTAATCATTGGATTGTAATAATATTGGACTTGTCATTTGGTGGACATAGCCCAGGGATTAGGTGAACCACGTTAAATCTTGGTGTCTTGTGTTCTTTTCTATATGATTTATTATTTTCTGATATTAGTTATATTTGCATGTAATTGTTATTTCTATCCATGGTTTAATCCTAACAAGTGGTATCAGAGACTAGTTTTTTTTTAGTTATCCTCTATAGGAAAGTCTCACAATTGAGTGAAAGAAATGGAAGATGAGGGTAAGCTAAGGGTTGACAGGTTTAATGGGTAGAACTTTTAGTTATGGAAGATGCAAATGGAAGACTATCTTTATCAGAAGGATTTGGAAGCCATTGGAAGGAAAAACCAAGAATCAAGGATCTATGTCAAATGATGACTAGGATCTTTTGGACAGAAAGGCACTTGGAAGCATTTGATTATGCCTAGCACCATTGGTGGCATTTAAAATTACAAAACTGAAGACAACAAAAGAGTTGATGCAAACCCTAGCAAAACTGTATGAAAAGCCCTCTACTTCAAACAAGGTATTTCTCATGAAGTGTTTATTTAATATGAAAATGGTAGAAGGTGGATCTATTGCAAATAATTTAAATGAGTTTAATACTATTACTAGTCAGTTATCTTCTGTGGGTATCAATTTTGATGAAGAAATTAGGGCTCTCTCAATTTTGTGTTCTTTGCCTGAAAGATGGAATTGCTTGGTAATGGCTATGAGTAATTTTGTTCCTGGATCTAGTACCCTAAAATATGATGATGTGATTGGTGTTATTTTGAGTGAGGAAACTCATAGGAAATCCTTAGGCAAATCTACATCTGGAAGTGCTTTGAATGGACACAGTTGAGGTAGAATGACTGAGCAAGGAAGTAATTATGCAAATCATGGGAAATCAAGAGGAAAGTCAAAGGGGAGGAAGTCTTAATTGAGAGAACCAAACAACTACTGGTATTGTGGGAAACTAGAGCATAAAAAGAAAGATTATTGGAATCAAAAGAAAAATGAAGGAGATAAACAAGATAGAGACAAGGAGGCAAATGTGGTAAGTAATGAATCCAAAGATGATGCTTTTCTTCTATCTTTAGAAAGTGTTGATGATTCATGGCTTTTAGATTCTGGTGCTTCATTTCATGCTACATCTTATAGAGGTTATTTCATTGATTATGTCCAAGGGGATTTTGGACTTGTTTATTTGGGGGATAATGAAACCTATTAGATTGTTGGAAAGGGAAAATTTAAGATTAAGTTGTACAATGGAATCATTGGCTAATATATGAGCTAAGACATGTTCCGAGGCTAAGTAGGAATTTAATTTCAGCATGGCATCTTGGTGATGAGGGTTGTGTAGTTACTTTTAATGATAAAAATTGGAAGGTTTCAAAAGGTTCCCTTGTAGTAGCAAAAGGTGTGAAAGTAGGAACCTTATATCTTTGTACAGGTCATATTGTTCCTTCTACTTTAATTGTTTTTAAAAAAATGAATGTTTAGGAACAGTTGTTGTAGTTGAGTAGGGCGAACATATAGTTGTTGTAAATTCTAATACAATGTTGTGGCATAAAAAAATTGGGCGCATGAGTGAGAAAGGTATGAAAGTACTTCATTCAAAGAAATTTTCATAGGTTTGAAATGTGTTCATATGGATTTTAGTGAAAGTTGTGTGTATGAAAAAAAGAGAGAGTGAGTTTTGTGAAGACTATAAAGGAAAACAAAAAGGAGAAATTAGAGCTTGTGCATATCAATGTATGGTGACCAGCTTAGGTATCTTCCCTTGGTGGCTTTCATTATTATGTTACATTTATTGATGATGCAACTAGAAAGGTGTAGATTTATTTCCTGAGACAAAAATCTAATGTATTTCAAACTTTTAAGAAATGAAAATGCTTGGTTGAAAATGAGACTAGTAAAAAATTAAAATGTCTTAGATTTGATAATGGTGGTGAGTATTGTACTCATGAATTTGAAGATTATTGCTCCACTACTAGTATTCATAGATAGAAAATTCTTCCAAGGACTCCATAGAAAAATGGAGTGGTTGAACCCATGAACATGACTATAATGGAGTGTGCAAGGAGCATGAGGTTGCATGCTAATTCACCCTTACACATATGGGTGGAGGATATCAATACTATTATATATTTGATTAATAGAGGTCCCTCTACTCCTTTGGGCTATGGTATTCTAGAGGCAACATAGACTGGTAAGAAGGTGAGTTATTCTTTTCTCAAAACCTTTGGGCTTGAAGCATTTGCTCACATAGATTCTGAAAATAGAACCAACCTAGAAGCTAAGTCAAAGAAATGTGTATTTTTTCTATATGGCATTAATGAATTTGGTTATAGGCTTTGATATTTTTAAAATCATAGAATTTTAAGAAGCAAGGATGTCATATTCAATGAGAAAGTTTTGTACAAAGATCTATTGCAGCAACATGAGAAGAAAGAAGATGATTATGTAGTGCTAGATGATACTTCAAAATTAGATGGTCAACAAGGAAAATCAGACCTCCAGAAAGATTTTCTCCCTCTTTCTATTCTATTTTATTAATAGATGTTGGTGAACCTAAATTTTATGATGAAGCTATGTAGGTGGATACTCAGATTCAGTGTGAGTCTGCAATGAAAGACGAAATAGACTCTTTGTTAAAGAATAAGACATGGGATTTATGCAAGTTGCCTACAAGTAAAAGAGCTTTATAGAATAAGTGGGTTTACAGGTTAAAATAAGAGGATGGAGGTAAGAAAATTTTTAAAGCTAGGTTAGTTGTAAAAGGATTTGCACAAAAAAAGGGTATTGATTTTGATGAGAGATTTTCTCCTATTGTTAAGATGACTTCTATCCATACTATTTTAAGTATTGTGGCTACTAAAGATTTTCATTTAGAGTAGCTTGATGTTAAAGAAACCTTCCTTCATGGTGATTTGGATGAAGAGATATATATGGCCTAGCCATAGGGATTTGAGGTCAAAGGCGAAGAGAACTTAGTGTGCAAATTGAAGAAAAAATTATATGGCTTGAAGCAAGCACCTCAGTAATGGTATCTAAAATTTGACAGTTTTATGCATAAGCATGGATATAGTAGGTGTCATTTAGATCATTGTGTTTATTTTAAGAGGTTGGATGATGACAACTACATTATTTTATGTTTATATGTTGATGATATGCTTGTAGTTGGGTCTAACATGGATCATATTAGGGGGCTGAAATGTCAATTAGCACATGCATTTTCTATGACGGATTTGGAGGAAACAAAACAAATCCTTGGTATGAAGATTTGTAGAGATAGGAAGAATAGTAAATTGATGCTATCTCAGGGTGATTATGTTGAGAAGGTGTTGCAATTTTTGTCTATGGAGAATGTTAAATCTATCAACACACCTTTACCTGGTCATTTGTAGTTGACTATGGAGATGTGTCCCAAGACACAAAGAAGAGGAGGATAAGATGTCCAAGGTACCTTATGCTTCAATTGTGGGTAGCTTGATGTATGCTATGGTATGTACAAGGCTAGATATTGCACATGCAATGGGAGTCATTAGTAGGTATATGAGTCCTCTAGGAATTGAATAATGGAATGCAATCAAATGGATTTTTAGATATTTGAGAGGAACATCCAATAATAGTTTACAATTTGGGGGATCTACTATTGATTTATAGGGCTATGTTGACTCAAATTTGGTAGGGGATATTGATACCAGGTAGAGTACTACAGGTTATGTCTTTACTATTGGTGGGGCAGTCATGAGCTAGGTTTCTAGGTTATAGAAGGTTAATGCTTTATCCATTACAAAGGTAGAGTATGTTGCTACTACAGAGGCAATGAAGGAGATGATATGGCTTCAATTATTCTTGGAAGAATTCGGACATCCTCAGAAAGATAATTATTTGTTTATATATAGTCAGAATGTCATTTATCTTGTAAATAATTATGCTCTGCATTTAAAGACCAAACACATATAGTTGCAGTGTCATTTCATTCGATTAGTTTTGGATAATGGATGGTTAAAGTTGGACAAGATATATACAAATGACAATCTAGCAAATATGTTTACAAAGGTAGTGACAAGGGAGAAGTTGAATTCCTCTTCAACTTTGGTTGGTCTTCTAGACTGAACATGCATAAAAGAACAATAGAGTCTAGGGTGATTTGATCCAGTGGGAGTCTCATGGAGTAGTGACATAGCTACAATATCAGTCTCCAAGTGAGAGATTGTTGTTTACTGTGGAATTGATCAGTCCCCAAGTGGGAGATTGTTAGATTATGGTGATTGATCATGATAGTACTACACATACTTCATAAATTCTTTGGGGATTATAGGTTGACATGTAATTATTAATCATATACCTAAAGTGGTAAAAATACTTGTATAAAAGGGCTTAGGGTTAGGGATTGTTTCATAGTGGTGATGCAAAAATTGGTTCTTGCAGCAGTATTGAGCTATAAGGGATTACAGATTGTAATCATGTTGTAATCACTAGATTTTAATAATATCAAACTTGTTGTTTGGTGGATGTAGCCCAGGGATTGGGTGAACCACATTAAATCTTGGTGGCTTGCATTTTTTTCTGTGTGATCTATTTTTTTTTATATTGGTTATATTTGCATGTAATTGTTATTTTTGTCTATAGTTTAATCTGAATAGGTATGGTATAAAGGAAAGGTGTTTTCCTTTATTGTAATGTGTAGTTTGAAGTATTGAGGTCATTATTGAAGTGTGACTTGTAAAAAGGAGTAGAGTATTGATTGAATGCATGTAAGACATCCAAAGGATTATTGGATATAGAGTTTGTGATCTGGCTACAAGATCAAGAGAAGAAGTCTGGTTGAAAGGACAAAGACAGAGGAAGGAAGTACAATTTAGTTATATTATTCTAGAAGGAATAATACAAAGATCATTTAGATAGTGGGTCCACTGATCTTGCCCTCAAAGCTATTTGGGCAGTGGGTACAACTATCTTCAACAACTCCTAACAAGCTTGGCATAACTCCTAATAAGGTTGGAATCTCCTAATAATTATTGAAAGTCTCCTAACAAGGACTCATATGTATTGAATGTTGTAATAGACTCCTAATAGGGTCTATCCTTTAACAGGGAATATTTTTATTAGTACATCATTTTGTGGGTTCATCCCCACCCAGGTTTTCCCTTTGATTAAGAGTTTCCCTAGTTAACGTGTATGAGTGTCTTGTTGTGGTTTTAGTTTACATTACTCATATGGTTAAGATTGTTTAAATTTTTTATTGGTGATATTATTTGTATAACTGATTCACAATATCAGTGGACTATATATTCTAACAAATAGTATTGGAAAAAATATTTGTAGATGATACATTATTCACTAGACATGATTTATGCAAATCATTTTCTAAGGAAATGAGTAAAGAATTTGAAATGTCAATGTTTGGAAAGATTAAATTCTCTATTGGCTTGCATATTCAATAGAAGAAAGATGGTATCTACAGTACTCAATAAAAGTACATGAAGGAGATATTGAAGAAATTTGGAATAGAAGACTCCAAACCAATTGGAACACCATTGTCTAGTGGACATAAGATTTCAAAAAATGATGATTCCAAAGAGGTAGATCAAAATACATGTCTCCTAATTTAACAACTTTTCAATAACCCAATGATAGGAACAAATGCATCTAGGGATAGCTAATTCCCATGTTTGACATACCTATTTAGACATCAGGACCAACTATAAGGCTATACTCCTTCTTTAGGCTCTCCAAGACCTAGGTGGGTGAACCTATAGATTCCATTATGTGACCAGTTGCTAAAACCATAAATTTGAATCTATACTTAGTAGATGAAAACCTCTAAATCTTCTATGCTTGTTAAAATAACATAGACATGAAATAGCCAATAACATGACTTATGAACTTGATAATCTAAGGGAGGGAAAATTCTTTCGGCTCCTAAACAGAAAGGGAAAATGATAATTGTTTTAAAATTGATTAATTTCAGCATAACCAAGATATGAGAAAAAAAACATATAGATCTTTTAGGTAATCAGTGCCTTAAATCTACTGGGCAATTCCACAAATCACAAAAATACATCCTTGGATATCCATGATATATCTCATATATCAAGACTCTAGATCTATCCTATCACTTTGTGAATCAAACATCCGCATCAAAAGTGAATCTCATACTTGACCAATCCCTTCATGAAATCTACAACCCTATGATGATAAATCAAGAATTTACATGACTCTTTGAATCACAAGTAAAATATATACCAAAACATAGAACCTAAAATAGGTTGCAACTAGGTTTGTAATATTTTTTCACAAATCATACAATGTTACAAACAACATAAATAGGAAACAAGAATTAGACTAAAGATAAACTCATTGCTGCATTTTATTCATTTCTTTGAAGAAAATACATAAAAGGTGCATGAAGATAACTCATGATACAACTTAATAGACCAAAAATTTCTCTAAAACTCCATTAATGTTGTTCATACAAGAGAGAAATACTGAGGATGTCGTATACACAGTTAGAGATCTACTTAATTGTCTAGAACCAACCAACCATCAACCCTAAAGAAAGAGAAGAAAAGAGAATAAATAGAATGAAAGTAATCCCGAATCTGTTATGATGTTGCCATTTATCCACTTGAAAAACTTCAACCTACTATTGTAGAGCTCTCTTCTCCCTTTCCTCTACTAAATATTAGATCTCATTATTCTACTTCTAATACATGCTTGAAATATCTTCAAACTAATGGGAAACACAACTTATTTGCAAGAAAACCAATTTGTTGTTAAAATTCCAGCCAAAACACATGCCAAATAGCTTTAGAGACATAAAAGTACACCTAAAAACATTTTCCCCCAAGTCTAGAGCTAACAAACTCACCAGTTTATTTTTTAACTGAACCTGAAGCTTCATGATGAAAAATACTTGTTCTTTGAGAATGCCCTTGGATTTACAAATCTATCCATAGCTTCTCCCTACTTGAACCTATACACATTCTAACTGCAAAATCTGAAAGTTCATCTTCTCCCTTTTTCATTGATATATGATACTTCATATTTTGGTAAAAAATAAGGCCCCTAGTGTGTGTTTGAAAATTATGGCCCTTGGTCATGAACAAAGAATTTTAATGTTGAAAAATATTTAAAATATCACATAGTTTGAAATTTATATTATGAACTCTCAATTTAAAAATCTTAACCTCAAAATGTACGTCCATGCTGAAGATATTATTTTAAATGTTTTAACATTTCAAATTTTGCATATCTCCCCAACTCTAGCTTGGTCAAACCTTTAGTTGATCACTAAATAAGTGCCACATGTCATTACCTTATAGGTTAGATCTACCACATCATCACCCTATCAACAACTCCTTGCAACATGTCAAGCTTTCTCTACTCCACTTCTAACCTCCACTTAGCATTAACTGTTGAGATGTGAAGATAACTGTCATCTCCATATTTCCACCTTCATTCCTAAGTGCTGACTAACTACAAAGATGTTACAAATTCCTTCAATCTCCACTTCTCTTCCCTTTTCCTTAACTACTCATTCTAACTAGAGATGTTGTGCCTGGTGGTTAAACAATATTTTCTCTACTTCACTATTATCCCTAACTGTAGACTTAACTAGAGAAGTGGAGATGATAGTTATCTCCACTTCTCCACCTTCACTACTAACTATGTGAATACTATCCAAAGAAGTCATGACCTGGGCCCACCTCAAACTATGTGCAACATGGCACCTCCTTATTGGTCCTCAGTTCCAAGTTGTTTCCCAGTTGGCTGCCATGTCACTTTGGCCAAAATTTGTGTGCAAGCCTCCTTCTCCCAAAAATGGTGTTTCTTTATGAAATTTTCATATGGTGTGCCCTTGTATTTAAACTCCTAAAAAATCCTCTCATAAGGAATAAGGGATAAAATTTAACAGTTTATCTATGACTGCACTTCGTGATAACCTTGCCATGAACTTTAGAGGCAAGAATTTTATTTATTCAAAATGTCTACACCTTCATTCATTCAATGGAGATGTTTTAAGCACAAAGAATTCTCCTTTATATAGGATTGAAAGTCGCTAAGTGATAGTTCTGATTGAAATCCTAAGGAATAGAGGAAAAATTTAGGAGTCATTACCTAGTAAGTGCATCATTTTCTCACTAGTAGACCACTCATTTGATTGTCATTCCTCCTTTCAATTTATACTTTACAAAGAAAACCACTATCCTACTGCTTCTCTTAGGATTTTTCCATGCCTTCCTAAATCATCAAACACACCATCTAAGGGCCTCCACATCTTGGATTATTCTGTAGCAATGAATATCGCATAGGATTTTGGGGTTAGTTGTGAAATTTTCTTGACATCCGTCTGTGAGTGGATATGGAGAATTTTTTTTTTTTTAAATCTTCTTGCTCAAGTATGAATGGAGTAAGTCCTCAAGGCCCTTAGATTGATAGACTTCCAAAGAATCTCGCTAATATAACTTCCTATAGTTTAATTATCTATATATATGATCAAAAGATGACTCTAATGGTTTTAGGTAGCATTTAAAATTACAATCAAAATGATGGTTCAAAGATCCTCTCCTAGGTTGTTAAATGGTTTTGCTCCTCTCCTTTTAGACCAGGGTAGGGCAACCAACCCAAATTTTTTGGTAGGATCTAAGAAAATCTTGGAGCTTGCCAGAAATGATGGTAATACTACTACAAGATGTGGCAAAGAATCACTTCCATTCTATCCCTCTAAAGACTGACATAGCCCAATGTGAAGCCAACGGTTTTAGAATACATCTAATTGTTAAGATGCAGACCCCCATGCCTACTAGGATGGAAATACCAAAAGAAGGAAATCGAGCCCCTTTTCATTCAACAACACCATTGCATCTCAATAATTATACAACATCCTTGAGTGTTATGCTTCAATATTTCATTCAGATAACATTCATTTTAGGGTAACACCTCAAAACATATATGGCATGCATTTCTTTCAATAGCATACACAAGGAAAGGGATGCACATTTCATTTAAGATTTTTTCAAATGTAACTTTATGAAAAAGAGGGGTAAAAATTTATTAAGATAGAAAGGATTACAACAAGGAGCTCTATCCTGAACAACAAGTTCATAAAATTCTTGCACCATCTCAAAGGGAAGTTGCCCCATATCCATAATATTCTAGCCCAAAGCATGACTAGAAGCCCATTTGGTCAAACAATCAGCAACTTTATTCCATTCATGAGGAATGTAAGTAAACCAAATGAACTCAAGGAGGTACAAAAGAGAAGAGTCTAATTCCAACTAACATCCTCAAGCTCCTACGAGGAAAGAAAGTTCACCACCACTCAGGAGTCAGACTCACAGATAATCTTTCACCATCCCTGCAAACAACATTGTTCCATAGCATATAAAATGGTCTAAGCCTCCATGAGATTGTTAGTTTAATCACCCTTATGCATTGAGAAAAAGAATTTAACATCACCAAAACTACAACAAGCTGCTCCCCCAATACCAGTAGGGACTAGATTCCCTTGGGAAGAACCATCAATGTTAATTTTAGAACTCCATGAGGAGGAAGAGTCCAATGCCCATCCTGATTCACCCATCCTTTCCTTTATTACCGAGGCTTCCTAGGAACTCTTTGATACCATTGAGATGCAACCCCATCCTAAAGATAAAAATTGAGATAATTTCATATAGCAACATCAATTGGATCCATACACCCATCTAGCACACACTTCACTTGAATAGTTTCCTAAAGAGAATGTGAGATCTTCCACCAAAGATGCATAACACCAATCTAAACATCTTGGAAGATACGATGATTCCTCTCTAGCCAGATATGTGAGAGAATGAACAATGAGCCAACATTCCAAGTAGCTTGGAGAGGAGAAGACTTGGAGGGAGCACCACCCAAGCGAGCCTAGAACTCAGGCAAAGAGGAAGCATGCCTAAAAGGGAAACCCCAAGCACTCCACCAAATGTGCCATAACTAAGTAGAAAAGGAGCAATGGAAGAATAGATGGCAGATAGACTCCTCCCCATTACAAAACAAAACATAATAAGAGGGGCCCTGAAATCCATGTTTACAAAGATTATCCCATGTAAGATAATGGTTGTGAGCCACTAGCCACATGAAAAAATTTCATTTGGACCAAGAAACTTTATTCCAAACTTACTTCCACCAAGGGACCTCAGCATCCTTGAATATTTGTCTAGTTACCTCTTGATACCTAGTAGAGGCATGATATTTACTAGACAAGGTACCTCCCAAAGCCAAAACATATGGTCCAAGAAAAGAGGAACACTCCCTAGAGGCTAAAACTTGAGAAAGCTCTTGAAGATCCACCTCTATGCCTCCAGAAGGCTAATCAGAAGAGTGCTTCCATCTATAACCAACAATAGGTCGCAATTGATAAGGAGTCTTGTAATGAGCCACGTTATCCCATCCAACAGCATGAAAAGAACCATAAAGAGTTTGAAGATGAGGGTACATGGATAATATGGATGGAAATCCATCCCAAGAATTAGACCAAAACAAAGCCTCAGAGCCTCCCTTACATATCTAGAACATACCTCTCTTGACTAACACAACACTAGTCTTCAAAGTATGCCAGACCATAGAGCAAGGATCAACACCACAAAAATATTTATGGGTGATAATATGAGCCCAAAGTTGATGACATCAAGATCATCCTAAGCAAGCCTCTTCATAGAAAAACATTAAAAATATTAAAAACATGTTCTCATTTTTCACAAAATACTTATGGGCATCCTCCTTGCAACCTGTCCATGATTTTTTCTTTTAAAATACATTTTAAAATACTACACTCTCCTCATTTGACTTAAAATTTATTTGAGTTTTGTAATTCATTAATATCAAGGTTTCCTTTTCCTCTTGTATTTAGATGAATAACATGATTGAAATCCCTGAAATATCTTCAACCTCTATAGTATATTTTTAACTTGATGAAATCAATTGGGCCCTACAATGGGTGCGACTAAATTTTTTTTGAAGTCAAACACCCGATCCCTCAAAATGATCAATTTAGCTCAATACACTAGTTGGAAATAGGATTTGATCATTCTTTTACCTTTTAACTCATTTTTAATCACCTCTGCAAACTATCCAACTTTTATGTCAAGGAGCTCAGGAACTAGCCTTAAAACTTGACAAAATCACCTAACTGAGCCCTAAAAAATTGAAGTCTTTTTCTTTTTCATACACACTATCATTCTAAAAACTTTCACCTCATGTTGAGATTTGAGTCAAAATATATTGACCATCAAAGTCTCTTACTTCAAACTTCCCTACAAGAAAACTTTCAGAAAGCAATAAAACACATCCAATTTTGGCTTTGAAAGTAGGTCAAATGATCACTCAAGATTCTGAAAACTTGGGCATTGGTTTACTATCATGAGGAGAGTATAAATCTATGATTTGGGATCATGAAAAATAATTGAGAAAAATTGGTGAGTGTTCAAATTTGGGTTCTTGGAATTGCAAATTTGGGAACACTACCAAAACAATGATTTTCACAAACAGAATGGACCTAGGAAAGTGTGCAGACGGATTCGTCAATACTTGAAAATTGGCACACTTAAAGAATTTTTAGAGAACAAAGTGGTACAATCTATTCGGTCTCATCTATTATGAATTCAGAGTTATAACATTCCAAACAAGGCTACTAATAAATCTACACTTTAGACACCGGTAAAACATCAAAAATTGCATTTAGAATCACATATGAAAACTAGTCAAAAGGATTTTTCATAGGCTAAAATATGGAAAATATCATCTATCTGACCCCTAGAATATAGCAAAAGAAATTTTCTCATTTTGGTCAAGTGGGTTAAAGTTATAACTGGTCAAACAAGGATTCCTAGAATTCTAAGAAATATGCATCAGCATGATAGAAATAAACAACCAATTTTGAGGGATTAAAAACCTAATCAAATCATATCAAAAAGAATTTAAATCTGAAACATAGGTTCTTTGACATGCATACTAAACACTCCCAAAGTGTTAAGTGATGAAACTTATTCCAGTGTAAGATATTTAATTGCAAACTAGCCTTCCTATCACTATTTGACACTCGGACAAAAATGCACATCTGAGTAATGGTCAAAATGACGCTTCACAAAATGATTTAGAATGACAATTTATAACCATAGGGTGCATGCATATACTGAATGCAAGGTGTTAGAAACATGAAACACTTCATAGGCCTCTAAGTGACCATCAAGTACACATGTATGAAAAGCACTTATATGGGCTCAATTAGAGTCAAAATTTAGAATGGTACTCAATATCAAGACTTCAATTTTGAGTCCCAACACTGCCTACAGATCAATGATTGGAAAACTTCAGTATGTGGTACATACAATACTTGATATTGCATTAGGAATTGGTATGGTGATGACAATAAAAAAGGAGGAAACTTTGAATTGCAATCCTTCATTAATGCTGATTGGGCATGAAGTATTGATGAAAAGAAAAGAACTACTAGAGGAGCATTAACCAAGAATTTTGAAGATTAAACAAGTTGATGAAGTATTGTTAGAGTATATTGCATATGAATCAATACATTGGGTACATGGGAAATACATTTATTTCTATCTTTGGCATGATATGTCAAAGAGGGAGAGTTTGATGTCATATCAAATCAGAAATTTTGTATCGGTAATGATCATAGGGAGATTTTGTTATTAGAGGGAGAAATTGGAGTAAGAGAAATCAAAGAATAATTCAAGATGAGGAGATTGATGTCAGAGGAATTTCTCACTAATAGAGGGAGTTCTCATAGATGAGAATTAGAATAAAACTAAGGATATTTTCCTTACTTCTATTTTGTTCTAAAATTTCCTGAAAATAATTATGCAATTGTATTTTGTCTTTGATGTTACACAAAATTTCAACCTTCACCAATAACATCAATACTTTTTGAGCTCACTTGGGCATTAAAGATATTTTCTTTTGTATGTTGAACATTCTAGTTATAACCAAATTCAGAGTTAGTTCTTAACAAGATCACTCAGGCATTGAAGGAAGAACTTGTGTTAACTAAGTTCACTTGGTTACCAAAGGAATGTCAGTTTAGATTAGTATTGACCGACTTAGATTGGTTAACGAAGAGTTTCTCTAAGTTGACTGAATACTCAATTCTATAGTAGCCGACTGACAACATATTGAGTCAGATAGGTTTATTGGTTAATGCTAGCAAACTTAAGGGATGAAAATTATTTGATTAAAAGTATATTCAAGCCAACTTGACAAGTTTATTCATATAAGTATAAGGTCAAGTTGAGGATTGAATTGAGGAAGCAAGGGATTGAAGAAGATGAATTAAGGAAACGAGTTGGAAGGATATCTAGAAGAGGAAAAATTATCCGAGTTGACCAGGCTACAAAGAATATTATGATCAAAGAGAATCAAGTAATCAAGCTAGAACAAAGATCTAAATCAATAAAGAAAGTTGCATCAACAATTAGGTCAAGTCCTTTTTACTCTCGAATAATTGTAGTAGTGAATCAAATCTCCTAATAGGAGTTATCCTAACAACTATTTGGTAAATCCTCTAACAAGGTGGAATTTCTATATTGAAGTGTCTAAAGACCTCTAACAAGGCCTCTCCTAATAGGGTGAATTAAATCCTCTAGCAAGGTCACACCTAACAGTTTGTTTTGTAACTATTAATAGGATTGGTTCCTAACAAGGCTCACTGTAGAAGAGTGAAAAACTGTAACAAGTTGCAATTGGTGGTGTTCCCAAATTGGCTTTCCATGTTAAATCTTAGCGTCTCATGTGTTCATGTTATTTTCTTTATGTTTATGCAACTATGTTAGTTAAGGATAATCACATTTAAATATCTTAAGATCTGCATGTTTAGTTATAACTGAGTAATAGTAATATATTTAGTGTTAACTGAGTTACAACATAATATTTAGTGTTAACTAACTTAAAAAAAGTTATTGGTTTTATATTGTGTTGAAATCTTAAAGGGACCTTTGGATTTATTTTTGTGGTAATTGATTCACCCCTCCCTTCTTAGTTACTCCTTTCCATTTCCAATAGCAGGAAAAGGTATTTATGACCTATGTTTTGGACAAAATATATTTTAAAACATCATTTTCCTTTACATTGATTTCATCAGAGACCAAGTGAACATTTGCCTCAATCTTAAACATATAATAGTTGTGTCATGTTGTTCTTAGGTGAGTAAAGATTAGTGAAGTGGAAGAATGGGATTTTCATTTACTAACATATTTAGTAATCTCTTCTTCCTTAGCAGTGTCATTAATGAATATTTTTGGAACGTTAGTTATCGGTTCCTACTATCTTAGATATTCATAAAAAAAATCCACTTTTTTATATTTTCTTGACATTGGCATTTCTAAAAATTGAAATTCTAGTTCAAATGTACTACTTTTATGGGATATTTATGTGAATGGTTTGTATCATCTATTTCATATTTTCTTCTATTATACATTAAGTTTCATTTCAAGAATAAAAGTGTTAAATAGTTAAAGTTCTATATTTTATTCTTTCATCATTTTGCAAATTTGAGGTCATATGTCATTTGAGGAAGTTTTATATGAGCAATGTTAGAAGAGAAATGAAAATATAAATGGTCATTTCTTTCAGTGTCTCTTAAGCATTACATTGTCATTCCTATGAACATCATTAAATTGAATTCACTTCATTTCTTAATATGTTGAATGATTCTTTTGGGAGCATTGTAAATAATAAGAAATGGAAATTTTGTTATAATTTTAAAAACATAATTTAAATGGAGAGAACTTAAATTCTGAATATAAAGATTAAAATATTAACATAGAGTTGGTCTCGAAGAGAGAACAACAAATGTTAAAGAAGAAAAATAGTATTGAGAGAACGAAAAAGATTTTTTTGTAAAAATCAATTACAATGCAATAACATGAGATGATTATAATGGCAATGTATGAGTATAAACCACTTACCACCCATGACACTAAAAATATGACTAACATGGGATAAAGTGAGAAAGTCCCAATGTAAACATAACTATGAGTAGTGCAAGATAAAGTGGAGAAATAACTAATAGATAGCAAGATAAGGAAAGAATCAATCACAGAAGTTCACCCCTCTCAAGCATAAATTAGGGAAAATGTAATGTCAAGGTTGGTCGTGGCAACTAGATCTAGTGAGATACCCATGTACAAGAAGACGTCCCAAAGAGTAAGAGCCCCTTAGAGAAAAAGGAAACATTTTGAAATTTCAATATATTTGAGGGAGAGAGGGAAAGAAGAGGGAATTTTACAATTTTAAAATAAAATATTTGAAATTAATGATAAGAAAATTAGTCAAGCTCAAGAAGGATTGAAAGTACTTAACTTTCAAAAAATGTATTTTTTGCTGAAATCTATCATCCACGGCAAAAGTTTTGTGTTTTAAAAAACTTGAATTTATTCTACTAGAAGTACCTTCTTGTAGCTAGGAAAATATCCTTCCACTTGGATTATTGCAAAATCTATTCTCTAGAACAAAAAAATAGTTGGAACCTAGATTATCCAAAAATTATTTTTTGATTTGACAAATTGAATACCTAAATCATATTTAATAATGAAAATACCTCCACTACACTATCATTACTATGAACATGATTAAACTAAATTTGCTTCATTTCTTAATATGTTGAATGCTTCTTTTGGAAGTATTGTAAAAAATGAAGAAATGGCTTTCTTGTAGAGTATTAACTATTACACAACATAGCTCTAGGCTCAAATTATCAACTTAGTATATAGAAATGCAATTTTTGTAGAATCATCAATAGATACATTTTAGCACATCTATAGCTATTAGCTACTAAAAATGTTATAACTTGATAGTATGTCTTTAGGGTGTAGAGTAAGTATAAAGTATAGAATGTGTTTTTAATCATTATATAGAAAACCTATAGAATTATTGCCACTTATTCTAATATAATTCAACACCTATACCCAACATTAATTTTTTCTTGAAAATACTTAGTCATCATTGTTTTGCATATTAATATCAAAATATAAGAGAAAAATCAAGATTGATACAAAAAATACAACTATCTACAATTTTTAAATCTCAAATTTATTGTGAAACCAAAACGTATGTTTAGTGTTCTAACTAAAAGAAATATATTAGTTAAATAAAATTACACATTTACATGGTTCTAGATATTTAGATCCAATTTCCAATTTCTATGCATTTTTTCAAAATCAATTTATACAAATTATGTATCGAGTTTTTAGATTCACATGTTTGTCCAATTGACTCAAAATTTTAGATTAATAATGTCTTCTTCCTTAGCAGTGTCTTTAATGAATATTTTTGGAATGTTAGTTATAGGTTCCTACTATCTTAGATATTCATAAATAAAAAAATCCATTGCTTTATATTTTCTTGACATTGGCATTTATAACAATTGAAATTCTGACTCTAATGTACTACTTTTATGGGATATTTATGTGAATGGTTTGTATTATCTATTTCATATTTTCTTCTATTATACATTAAGTTTCATTTCAAGAATAAAAGTGTTAAATAGTCAACGTCCTATATTTTGGTCTTTCATCGTTTTGCAAATTTGATGTCATATGTCATTTGAGGAAGTTTTATATGAGCAATGTTAGAAGAGAAATGGAAATATAGATGGTCATTTCTTTTGGTGTCTCTTAAACATTACACCGTCATTCTTGTGAACATCATTAAACTGAATTTACTTCATTTCTTAATATGTTGAATGATTATTTTGGAAGCATTGTAAACAATAAGAAATGATATTTTTGTTATAATTTAAAAAACATAATGTAAATGGAGAGGAATTAAATTATAAATATAAAGATTAAAATATGAATAGAGAGTTGGTCTCTAAGAGAGAACAACAAATGTTAACGAAGAAAAATAGTATTAAGAGAACAAAAAGGATTTTTTTGTAAAATAAATTACAATGCAATAACATGAGATGATTATAAGAGCAATGTATGAGTATATAAACCACTTACCACCCATGAGACAAAAAATATGACTAACATGGGATAAAGTGAGAAGGTCCCAATGTAAACAATACTACGTGTAGTGCGAGCTAAAGTGGAGAACTAGCTAATAGATAATTAGATAAGCAAAAAATCAGTCACACAAGTTCACCTCTCTCAAGCATAAACTAGGGAAAATGTAACATCAATATGGGTCCTAGCAACTAGACCTAGTGAGGTACCCATGTACACGAAGACATCCCAAAGAGTAGAAGTCCCTTAGGACAAAAGGAAAAATTCTCCAATTTTAATATATAATTTGAAGGAGGGAGGGCAAGACGAGGGGATTTTATAATTTTAACATAAAATATTTGAAATTAATGATAAGAAAATTAATCAAACTGACAAAGGTTTGAAAGTACTTATCTTTCAAAAAATGTATTTTTCACTGAAATCTATCATCGAAGGAAAAAGTTTTTTATTTTAAAAAACTTGAATTTATTCTACTAGAAGTACCTTCTTGTAGCCAAGAAAATATCATTCCAGTTGGATTATTGCAAAATCTATTATCTTGAACAAAAAAGATGGTCGAAACCTAAATTATCCCAAAATTATTTTTTGACTTGACAAGTTGAATACCTAAATCATATGTAATAATGAAAATACCTCCACTGCACTGTCATTCCTATGAACTTGATTAAATTAAATTCACTTCATTTCTTAATATGTTGAATGATTCTTTTGGGAGTATCGTAAAAATTGAAGAAATGGCTTTCTTGTAGACTATTAACTATTACAAACCATAGCTCTAGGCTCAAATTATCAACTTAGTATATAGAAATGTAATTTTTGTAGAAACTTCAATGGATGCATTTTAGCACTTCTATAGCTATTCGCTACTAAAAATGTTATAACTTTATAGTGTGTATTTAAAGTGTAGAGTAAGTGTAAAGTATAGAATGTGTTTTTAATCATTATATAGAAAATCTATAGAATTATTGCCACTTATTTTGATAGAATTCAACACCTATACCCAACATTAATTTTTTTTTTTTTTAAACTTAGTCATAATTGTTTCACATATTAATATCAAAATATACAAAGAAAAATCAAGATTGATACAAAACATACAACTATAGAATTTTTAAATCTCAAATTTATTATGAAACTAAAAAGAATGTTTAGTGTTCAAACTACTAGAAATTATATTACTTAAATAAAATTACACATTTACATGGTTCTAGATATTTAGATCCAATTTCCAAATTCTATGTGTTTGTTCAAAATCAATTTATACAAATTATGTACTGAATTCTTAGATTCACATGTTTATCCAATTGACTCAAATGTAGTTTTTTAAAATTATGATACTGTAGAAGTTAATATTTATAAAATTTATTGATAATTATGAAAATAATTGTTTTGAGCCTTATTTTTTATGTTAGAACATTTTCAAAATAGGAGAAATATTGTTTGATGTTCTAACTATTAGAAAGTCTATTAAATAAATTAATTATACACATGATTCCATATGTTTAGATCCAATTTCTAATGATGTATGTAAACTCAAATGGTACTTATTATTTATTGATGTTTGAGAATAACATGCATATTCACCTTGTTCAATCACTTAAAATGAAAGTTTGATTTTGTTCTTTCAACCTTGTTTGTGACATTGACTATTTTCAATTAGATTGTAATAATTCTTAACAAGACTAGTGTTGCTCAAGCTAGAGTCCCACCCATCCTAAAAAAATTAGTAGATTGTAATTAGTGTTTCTTTGTCAAATAGAAAGAGTGGATTATTATGGGATTTTGGCTTAGGTTGTATAATTTAAGTTTACAAGATATATTTTATATTAAATAAATCTAATATGTTTTATATTAAATGGACATGATAATCAAACATAGAGACATTTAGAATAAAATAGACAAAATTGTTAAGCCCAAGGCAATAACTATAGGGGTCATCCAAACTTAGCATATGCAAAAGCATGTCTATTAAATTTTAACATTTAAAATATAGAAGCATAACTAAGGAACATGGAACATTTTAAGAATAAGATACCACCTATTCTAACATGCCATCAATTTTGTTCTCAAAAATTAATAAATGATTAAAAAAGTGAGCAAGATAATTTGAATAGAATGAAACAAGTATTTTAACCCATCATCATGCCAGTTAAAATCACATGATCCCTAAAAAAGACACCTCCAAAGTCGAGAAACAATTCATCAAATTGGAAAATCTGCCCAAAAAAATTTAGGCACCAACAATATTGATGCAGCCAATTATAAGTTAGAGATTATTTGGAAAATATCAAACTAAAGAAGAGCATAAGATAAATGAGGACTTGAGAGACAAATTAATTAAAATAAACGAATTAAATAGTTAGTCTTGTCAACAATGTAGTAACTAACTTTCCAACTATCGACTAACATAGATCATGACATGCGCTCAACTTCATTTATAATCTTAAAAAAGCATTTCTTGCCTTTTGGCATCTTATTATTGAATGCACCCAACTTCATTTATCATCTTAAAAACACATTTTTCTTCTTTTCGTATATTATTATTAGTGAAAACTCCTTTCCAACATAGTGCATATTGTATTACAACCATATACATCCACTCTCTATGATTTAGCGATGCAAAAATATTAGTCCCACTCTATTAACACCCCTACAAGCAAGGTAGTCATTATAAAGTTATATTTCACTATATTATAGAGGATGATATAAGAGAATATCAATTTGGAAAATAGAGAAAATATCAAAGGATATTATATGCAAATGCACATACAAAAGAGTCATAGATATACAATAATCAATTTCACAACCCGTGTGAAGACTCTAGCCTAAAGACATGCCTTTGAAAAACCAAAATATAGGTATTGCATACTACTAATACCAATCATACATTGTGATGGAATTGAAAGGAGCTAGCCTTAGCTATTATCGATGTCTTGGAAACATAATTTATGAGTATCTCCCAAAATGTTGCGATTAAGAAACTTTTCTAGTCATTAGAATTGTAGGGGTAGAGGGATACACATGTGCAAAATATACAATGGGGTATGTCAATAGTTGAACATATCGCACTTCATTGAAACATGGTCATACAGTTTGTAACAATGAAAGAACAAGCCTAACATGGATTTGTGGAGAAGGCTTTAGAAACATTCAAGTAATTTTAATTGGCAATATATGTCTCGTACCCATGGAAAAGTAGGAGAACTTTTTTAATTATGGTATGGACAACTGTAATTCTCACACCAAATGTTCCACCTCCAAGATCATAAACAAGAATATTCTTCTTGACTTCTTTCTTGTCTAATCCATATGAAATTGCTGCAACTATTGTCTCATGTATTATGCGAGAAACATTTAAGCCATCAATTACACCATCATTTTTAGCTGTCTTCCTTTCGACATCCTTGTAATATGTTCAAGATAAAAAAGAAATGTAATTAGTTTTCAACCTAAAATACAAATTTAAATACTTCTCAAGTAACACTAAATCAAAATGTCCACTAAGGCTTGTACTGTGTTTCTTTATGTGAAATCCTTTATCTAGATTTCTATTATTTTGTTGGAATCTTCTAACTTTGTCCAATATAGAATTAAAAATAAATGAATTCCAATAGTTTGAGAATAGTATAATTTCACCTAACACAACATACACCTCTTTAATTAAAAATTCAATTATACATTATTTAGTGTAACTCTAAATAAATTTCCACACATACAAATTGTTTCAGTCATGTTCTAGTGTTAAACCCATAGATATATATTCCCCAATTATAGGCCTCGATAAATTCAAATAATATCAAATTTTAGTATCATACTAATCAAATTATACATAAAGCTATCTAAAAATTATTTGTAGAGTATTGAATTATGTCAATATTTCATCATTATACACTATCAATTATTACAAAACATAGCTCTAGGCTCAAATTATCAACTTAGTATATATAAATGCATTTTTTTTTTAGAATCTTCAATGGATGTGTTTTAGCACTTCTATACCTATTAGCTACTAAAAATGTTATAACTTGATAGTGTATCACTATAGAGTGTAAAGTGAATGTAAAGTATATAATGTGTTTTTAATCATTATATAGAAAACTTATAGACTTATTGCTACTTAGTCTAATAGAATTCAATATCTATACCCAACATTAATGTTTTCTTAAAAAAAGTCATTATTGTTTCACATATTAGTATCAAAATATACAGAAATTTCCAAGATTGATACAAAACATACAACTATAGAATTTTTACGTCTCAAATTTATTCTACAATTAAAAAATATGTTTAGTGTTCTAACTACTAGAAATTGTATTACTTAAATCAAATGACACATTTACATGGTTCTAGATATTTGGATCCAATTTCCAATTTCTAAGTGTTTGTTCAAAATCAAATTATACAAATTATGTATTGAATTTTCAGATTCGCATGTTTGTCCAATTGACTCAAATGTAATTTTCTTATTTATGATACTTCAGAAGTTGATATTTATAAAAGTTATTGATAATTATAAAATTAAGTGTTTTGAGCCTTATTTGTTATGTTATAACATTTTCAAAATAGGACAAATATTACTTGATGTTCTAACTACTAGAAAGTCCATTAAATAAATTAATTATACACTCTATTTAAGCTCAAATGATGTTTATTATTTATTGATGTTTGAGAATAACATGCATGTTCACCTTGTTAAATCGCTTAAAATGAAATTTTCATTTTTTTCTTTTAAAATTTTGTCTTTGTAGATTATTTCAATGCAATTTAGTTTGAACCTTCTTTATGACATTGGCTATTTTCAATCAGATTATAAAGATTCTTAACAGGACCAATGGTGTTCGAGCTAGAGTCTCGCCCAACCTAAAAAAATTAGTAGATTGTAATTAGCATTTGTTTGTCAAATAGAAAGAGTGGGTTTTGGCTTAGGTTGTATAATTTAAGTTTACAAGATATATTTTATATTAAATCAATCTAATATGTTTTATATTAAATGAACATGATAATCAAACATAGAGACATTTAGAATAAAACAGACAAAATTGTTAAGCCCAAGGCAATAGGTATAGGGCTCATCCAAACTTAGCATATGCAAAGGCATATCTAATAAATTTAAATACCACTCAAAATATGGAAGCATAAGTAAGGCACATGGAACATTTTAAGAATAAAAATGATATCAACTATTCTAACATGCCATCAATTTTGTTCCCAAAAATTAATAAATGATTATGACTAAAATAGCAAGGAAGACAATTTGAATAGAATGAAACACACATTTTAACCCATCGTTGTGCCAGTTAAAATTGAGTGCTCCCTGAAAAAGACACCTCCAGAGTCAAGAAACAATTCATCAAATTGGAGAATGCGCCCCAAAATTTTTTAACACCAACAATATTGATGCAGCTAATTATAAGTTAGATATTATTTGGAAAACATCAAACTAAAGAAGAGCATAGGATAAATGATGACTTGAGAGATAAATTAATTAAAATAAATGAATTAAACGGTTAGTATCATCCATAAATGCAGAAGTACCTTTCCAACTATCGACTAACATAGATCATGAAATGCACTCAACTTCATTTATAATCTTAAAAACACATTTCTCACCTTTTGGCATCTTATTATTGAATACGCTCAACTTCGTTTATCATCTTAAAAACACAATTTTCTCCTTTTGGCATTTTATTATTGGTGAAAACTCCTTTCCAACATAGTGCATATTGTATTCCAACCATATACATCCACTCTCCATGATTTAGTGATGCAAAAATATTAGTCCCACTCTCTTAACAGGTAGCGTCTATGCAGTCGACCGAATTCGCCTCAATAAATCTTTTTTAATGATTTAATAATTAGTATAAAAAAAATTGGAAAGGGTTTATTATTATTTTTTTATTAAACATATTATAATAAAGGTAAATCTGTCGGCTAGTTAGCCACTGGCCTCTTAAACACCCCTACAAGCAAGGTAGTCATTAGAAATTTATATTTCACTATTTCATAGAGGATGATAGAAGACAATATCAATTTGGAAAATAGAGCACATATCAAAGGATATTATATGCAGATGCATAGATATACAATAATCAATTTCACAACCATATACAAAGGGGCATGTCAATAGTTGAACATATCACACTCCATCAAACACGGTCACACAGTTTGTAACACTGGAAGAACAAGCGCCCCAACATGGATTTGTTGAAAAGGCTTTAGAAACATTCTAAGTAAGTTTAATTGGAAAAATATCTCTTGTGCACATGGAAAAGTAAAAGTTTTTTGGATTAGGGTATGGACATCCGAAATGCTCACGTCAAATGTTCCACGTCCAGGATCACAAACAAGAATGTTCTTCTCGCATCGTTTCTTGTCTAATCCATATGCAATTACTACAGTTGTGGGTTGATTTATTATACTAGCAACATTTAAGCCAGTGCAATTACACCAACATCAACATCTCTAGTTATCTATCTTTGGGCATCATTGAAATATGCTAAGGATAGAAAAGAAATGTAATTAGTTTTCACAATCCTTAATCTTCACCTGAAAAAAATGTTTTCTATCCATGTTTATAATTTTGTATGGTAAAAGTTTGATGTCTATTTGTACTTCGTTGTCATCATACTTTGAGTAAAATTTAGATCAATTTTTTGTCAATCAACTTGAGCAATAAAGAGTTTCCCCTCACCACTACACAATGCATCACTTCTAATTTAACTACTAATTATCAAAATAAAGTCCCAAAAATAGAACCTAAACACAATGTTGCACCATGTGAGATTCAGGTAAATATAACTTTTGGCACATGGCTCCAACTACCATAATTGGGTATCATCAACTTTGGTAATATGAGTATTGAAAGTAGCAGGTGACATGTAAAGAAATGACAGAAACCATTGGAAGAAATCTTCCAAAAAATGGCAGCAATTAGCAGATAATTTTTTATGCTAGACTATTTAGGTTTATCTATTTACTAGACTATTCATACTGTAAGATGATAATCGCCAGTGATGCTAGTATTTGTTGGATGTGGTCAAGAGTGCACGACTTTTATCAACTTTTTATAAGATACATGAAATTTGACATTGTTATTTTGATCAAATGCTGCCCTGTTTGATCTCTACTATAGCTTTTTTAATATTCTTGTAAATTTAACCTGAAAAAAAATCTTATTGTTGATTGAATTTTTTTTTTTTGCTTCCACCTGATCTTGCTATAGGCTTTGGCAAATTAACCTTTAATGGTAATCTTTGATTCAAATTCTAGAACTAATGAGGGATATGTATATCTTCGGTCAAGCTTTGCCTAATTCTGTTTTGTGCAAATGTCACATCTGGTGAATATCTTTTTTTTCAAATTCACCAACGATACTCTGGTGTATTACTTAAACTAAATAATCAAATCACCCTGGATAAATTTATCGATGAGCAAATTGCATTTTACCCTACTTTTAAGATATTCAATTATGCAATGAAGTTTTAATCATGTAAAGTAGAAAGGGGCTATTATGGTAGCAGTATGAGGTGGAATGTAAATAAAGAGTGGAAATATATAAGAAAATAATGAAATTAAAATTATGATATAATTCTCAATTAGGCTTTTCTTCCCTCGAGTTTTCTTGTCAACTCTGTTATAGTGGTAGAATTAAGCAACAAGGAAGATAATTGGTACTGATCTTAACCCAACATACTCTTATGTTTGTGTGTATAAGAATGGACATGTTGAAATAATAGAAAATGATCAAGGAATTAGGATCACCCTTTCGTGGGTTGCATTCACCAATTCAAAAAGACTTATTAGGGTTGTCAGATTTATCACCTCCAGATCACTTGAATCACTATCAGATTTATCACAGAAAAAAAATAAGTGCTAAATAATCATAGAATTTTTCAAAGTGCAAATCTAAATTCAAAAATGTAAGAATAAAATAAGTTTCATGGAGATGTCACATTCACTACAGTTGCCTTCTGATGCAGGAGGATCCGAGGATCAAGGTTGTTGACTCAGATGTGAGTTTTGGTCCAGAGGTCATAACTATTTGGATTGCCAAACAAGTATCATTTCGACATTTTTTCGAGAGCCTGAATTATCATCTTGGCCTCGGAAATTGGATTTTTGTGTTTTTTTCAATTTTTTGAAAGTTGTTTTTGTAATAAATCCAAAATCATATTCTTGATTCTGTAGATTAGTTGGCAGTTCATCTGGCCTTAGTTAGGGGCTTTTTTGAAAAAAAATAGGATCCATATCATGGGTTTTGAAAATTACCATTCCCAAAATTTGCCAACTATGGTAATTTTTGAAATTGTAATAAGTGGTTGTTTTTCTTCCATTGTAGAGGCTGAAACTTTTGTGTTGTGTAATTTTCCAAGTTATTGGTTTGGGCTACATCACCTTCCGCAAGAGTTTTCAAGTAGCAAGAGATGCAAAGCAGCACATGTAAAGATGGGCGGAAGAAAAGGGTGTAAAAAGATCAACTTAATTTTGTCTAGATTTTTAGATGTTAGAAAATGAAAAAGATCACTCAAAAAAATCAAAGCAACCAATCATAAAATTAAAATAAATGTAAAAATAACAGCTTTAATAGAATAATTTCAAATGAGTATAAAAAAAAATGGCTTTTCATAATTTCCGAGGAATAAACTAATAGCCAAGAGTAACACGAAAACTATAGTCTCTACCTATGACTAGGCCAAACTAATAATTTTTAAAATAAAATTATTCGAAATTCAAAGATCATATGTCGTGATTGATAAAATAGCAAAATCGTATTTTATTTTGAGGGAGGGTTACAATCTTTTTGGGCAGCTATGAGCTATATTTATCATGTGAATGTCCCTATGAACAAACAAACTAAAATAGTTTAAAAAGAAACAACTCTCATTGTTTGAGGGACATTCAATTATTTAATCAATAGCGAGGATATCGATGAGTATGTTGGGAACAATGTGGATGGATTGAGAAATACGCCGTTGCAACTATGCTCTATTGTGGATTTTAAATTATTTTCCACCGCGATGGAATTGACAGAATATAGCTGGCCATGCTTGCAAACTGGTGCATTAGAACTATAATAATTAGACGATAATGTTATAATGAAATTATGATTCAATTTAATTTCAAAGGTTCTCGCTTAGGAAAGATTGGTCAACGGCGAAGGCTACAAAGATAGAAAAATGTCTTCCATATTTTCAATGATACAGTTCATGCCCTCTCGTCTATAAATCAATAAAGTTAATATAAGCTGATAATATATTAAAGCATACCTTTGTTTGATAGGTTTGGACTATGTAGAGGTCATCGACAATTATTAGAGAAACCCCTTCATATACAGTTGGTGTACCATCGGTCCTTTCGCCTCCAAATCAATGAAATGACAATACAAGTTATGATAGACCATCTAAAACATTCAACTAATAACCCATTTGGAAAGTGTAATTAGAGAATGGCAGAGGCGGGAGAGAAGAAGGTTGAGGCCGAGGAAGGGAGTGAGCTTCATGAAAATGTCCATGTTTACAAGAATGGAGGCAATCCAGAGCAGCTAGCATCTGATCCCCCTATGATACACAAGACCATTGTAGTCCATGAACAAGAGGAGGACTTAGAGGTGTCTACTAATAATTTGGAGGGCAACCATGAAGGAGAGGATTTGGAGGGCCACCATGAAGTTATACCACCCCTTGAAAAGGAGGGCCCTGCAAAAGTGAAGGCCACCATGAGCTTCTTTCATCACAAAAAAGAGCGACGCATTCAAATTATCAACATTGTGCTCCGATGTATAGGCGTCTTGTTCTCCTTCATCTCCTTCATTATCATGGCCTCTGATGACGGAGATGATTACCAATCATATGATGATTATGGATCATTTGAGATTTTCGAAGCATATAGGTAAAGGTTAATGATATTGCATATCTATAATCTATATTAGATATATATATAATTTCTATTATTTTTTGAAATTGTTATTTGGTAGCTTTTGCACGAACATGTTCTCTCATTAAAAAACTATCACACAATCTAATTCAAAATAATTACAATAAAAACTATGTATTGTGAAGATCGTTGTATATGATTGAGATTCAAACTTTGATCTATGAACAAAAGGATATTTGTAGAAGTGGGTTGTTATTACGAGTGTATGCAATTGACAATGTTTGTACATTTTGTAACAGGTTTTGCTTGGCGATGGGTGTAATAGCGTTCGTCTACTTTGTTTTCCAGCTAGGGAAAGGGATACATGTTACTTTCTTGAATACAAGTTTATTTCGCCACGTTGCCTTCTTCTATGTAGATTTCATTGGGGATCAGGTGAGTAGTGCCCAAGAAATAGTTTATGATTTGTTTTATTTTAACCATAGATGGATGAGGAAATTGTGAAACGATGCATGCAGTTGATGGCCTACTTACTCATGTCTTCTTCTTCCTCGGCGGGATCCTTAACGAGGGCACTAAAACGATCAGGTTTCAGTGGGAGAATTGTGGATTTGCCAGCTGCGTCTTTGAGCATGAGTTTCGTTGCGTTTGCGTCGGTGGCAGCTTCTTCTGTGTTCTCTACTTTTGCACTCGCTAAACTCATTCTTTGGTGATCAAGTTATTTCTTTTTTTTTCTTTTCTTGTGAAATGGTCTTTCTTAAATATCATATATTAAGAAGAAAATTAAGCTTGAAAGAAAGAAAAAAGTCAACTTCGACTATTTAATACTTTTAGTCTTGGACTGAAACTTAGTGTGCCATGTTTAAGCCATCTGTTCTTGAACCTTTGTTCTTGTTCTGATTAGATAAAGCAAAAACAGAAAAATAATACCATTCAGAGAAAGCTCACAAGAATGAGACCCAACAACTAAAACAAAACTACTCTTTAATTTTATTATTGTTATTTACCTTCTTATAATGTTATGACTTTTCCAAATTATGTTGTTGTAAATTTAATAGCCATATTCCTTGCCATGGCTCCACCTTAGAAAGAGAAGAGAATTTGGACTAAGATATGAAAATGTATGTATGTATGTATTAGAAACTATCGGTTGCAATTAATAATTGTGTTTACCGAGTAGTTTTCATAATGATACGTGTTGTTTAAAATCTTGTTTTTTTTATAAGTTAATAATAATTTATCATTGATAGTTTGAATTATGATTTGTAAGTTAATATAGTGGTGATGAGATAGGGAGAGAAGGGAATTGAAATGATTTTAATAGATCAAAAAAATCTAAATAGATGAAAGGAAAGATGATACAAGATCTAATATATTCTATTGGATAAATTAGGATATCACTTTAATATTTAATTAATCAATCATTACTTGCTTACGTACTTATAATATATTACAACACATAAGCTAATCTTAAGATTATTTTCTATTATTAGATTGAGCTAACTATAGGTACTCATGTGATCTTGTATAATAAGATGAAGGCACTTGATCCTAACATGAACTTAGATGTAGAGTCTTTATCTTAATGCTTCTGTAAGCATTCATTGTAATCTATCCAAGTTTATTGTATTAATTCAAAATAGGAAATGTGCATTATACTTTAGTAGATATATCTCTTAAATTGTATATTGTCAATCATGTCTTCTCTTTAGATTTGATAACCAATTTGATGTTAATTGATTTCTAGGAGTTATAATGTTAACTATAAACACTAGGAGTCAAGACTAAGAAGTAATGAAACAATAAATAAAAAGATCAACTAGTTATATATAAAATAAAATAAAAGGATTTCATACAAAGAAGAAACAATGCAAAATTATCATAATGTGATGATTATGTTATGGTGGTGTCTTTCTTATATAAGAATAAATAAAAGGATAATAGAAAGAAGAATATATTTATTGGTAGAGGTGATTATTAAGTGGTTCTAGATTACCACAAACCCTTCAAAACTTTTAGGTCTTGCACCCAAACAAGTGGTTTTAGCTTACCACAAACATTTAAAACTTTTAGGTTTTTCACCCAAACAAGTGGTGTTGGCTTACCACAAACTCTTCAAGACTTTACTTAAACAAGTAGTTTGGGATTACCACAAACCCTTCAAACTTCATAAAACATTGTTCCAATGATGGCAAAATACTTTCTTTAAGATTTTCTCTTTTATGAAGTCTCACTTTTCATGGATGACTTGCTAGATGATTATTCTGATTTGCATGAATCGTTTGTAATCCTTCTTGAGAGTTCACACTCTCACTCAAACATTTGTATCTAAACAAACCTTCAATCATACCTGTGATATTTTTCCAACTTGATCCATAACTCCATCCAACATCCATTTTAAGCATTTCTCCATAGAATTCTTTTTATACTCTCTATTCCAACATGTCTTTTCACAATGACTCTTTAATTCAAAAAGACCGTATGGATGTAGATCCCAACACTTGTCTTTCTTGGTCCTTTCATGTTACAATTTGAACATTGAATATATTGTTTACATTGAGAAAATTTTATTGAATCCATATAATCATTTCTTTCATTTATCATATATCCTAGTCCTCCATACTTTGGTCTCATTATTCGCTCAATAGGCTCTATGACTCCTTGTTCATGTTTTCCCAATACTTTACCTTTGTAACCCATTTTCTTCATTATATTCCATTAAACATTCTTATTATCACAATTGGTGGTATTTGATGCCACATTTTCATATTCTTCATCACAAACAACCTCAATAGAGTCACACTTTTCTAATCGTGAATTCTAATCATCTATACTACATGAAACATCGCATCCTACTTTTTCTTTCACAAATGCATTTCTTTAAATGATGGATTGATTTAGTTCATCCTTTAACAAAACATTTTCTTCTTTTACTTTCTTCATTTTCTCCTCTAATTAATCATTAAACAAGTAATTCTCTTCTTTTACTTTCTTCATTTTCTCCTCTAATTCGTCATTTATTTTCTTAACATTATCCAACAAATTTATTTATTTTTCTAGCTCTCCATTTGCATCTATATAGTAGTTAATTTGATTTAAAAAGTTGCATCTTTCTATATTCATTTCATTTCTTAACTGTGTCAATTCTTCTTGCAAAAACTTCTTCTCACAAATTAAGCCTCCATTTTCTTTCTTCAAATTTATTAATTCTTCTTCTAAAATGTCTATCTCAAAAATTAAATTTGCATTTTCCTTTAATGCTCTTTTACCTTACTTCCCCATTGCGATTAATCCACAAGTAATACTTTCTTTGAATTAACCTAATATTTTTACCACACTTCATAATCTCAATGACATTTTTAGATTTCCTCATCTATTTCTTTAAAAATTCACACTTCAAAATCTCAATGAAATTTTCTCTACATTGATGAAATATATAATTTTACCTCCAACAATCTCATTCTTCTCTTACTATAGCAATAGAAAACATACCAACAACCAACTTCCCTTCTCTTGAGTAATCTTTTACTAGACATTTTTTATTCTCCTTTAGGCAACAACTTCAAAAATCAAAACAATCTATTCCACTACCCATCTTGGCTTTCCAATCATCCAGAGGTTTCTTTGATGCTCCTCAATTAGATTATAATTTGCAGTAAAAACAAATCACACCAAAAATTCTGCCACAACCCAAGAGTCAATAATGCTATGATACCATGTACAAAAGTATAAATAAATCTAAGAGCAACGAATAGTAGTAGAAAAAATATTGGAAGTGAAAATAAATTTTATTGATTAATTTGCAATGCAATTACCTCTATATATAGAGAGAGAGAGACATTTACATTTTTTAGAACCAAGAAAATCTCAATTGACTTCATCTATGGAGGAGGTAAAAGATGACAGAATTGCAAGTTTACTCAGTCACCAATTGATGGGCTAGAAGTTGTCAATATAATTTTGTTGATAGCACTGAAGTTGTAATCAACTGTTGGTTGGAGAATAGGGAATGTGCATAACAAATCTGCTTAGTCAATAATAATCATTGAATAGAACACCAGTTCAGTTGCAACATTAGGGGGAGATATTCATTATTCCAACAATCCTCTCTCTTCAAAGAAAGGTAAATTATTAAAGTCCACCATTAGAAACTCCTAATTGAATTTTTGAAGCAAAACTTTAGAATCTTAAGTGAATTAACCAAGCAGGCCACAGACCACCATTGGAAACTCGTAATTTAATTGTTGAATCAAGACTTTAAACTTAACTAGTTGCATCTCTTACCTCATTTTCAAGATAAAATTAGCCTAAATCCATGAGAGAAGACCCAATGTAATCATCAACATGAAAAATTCATATTGATATATAGCCCCATCATAAGTCAAATATTCTTCTCACACCATTCCATGGAATTTCAAAATTTTCTTCTCCCCATAGAAAAGGTAGGAAATCTCGAAAGTTTTCCATTGAAAACTACTAATTAAGTGAATTATCAAAGAAGGCAAGAATTGAAAACTCCTATTTAAATTGTTGAATTAAAACTTTAGACTCTTAGGTGAATTATCCAAGCCAGGTTCAAATGCAAAGTCCTTGAAATGGTGTGGAATTTGATAGCTCATGCATTGTTGCCCATTGACAAATTATAGGTTGTAACGTGTTGAGAATTTGGAAGGAAAGACTTATGTATAATTACAAAAAAAAAAAATTGTGGCTAGAACTTATGAGTAAATTATATTGTATGTATAGTAAAAGTGCATAATATTTTTCAATTTTTAAATTAAAAAAATTTAATTTTTCAAAAAAAAAAATTGTATATCATAATTTAAAAAGTAATATTTATCTTGATATTCATAATATATAATAAATGTCATGCAAATACTTAAAAGTTCCACAGTTTATAACTTTATATCAACACTTAAAAATACGAAATCAAATAAAGATATTAGATTCTCACCATGATTTTATCTTTTTCACATTCACTTCTCCCTAGTCTACCATGTTTATAGATTTGAAGGCTTCTAAGGATTTGCCAAGGTGGACAATGTCCTTTAGAGCCATATAGGTTGAAGTGGGCCAAGAAAATCCTTAACCATCTGTAGAGTTGCAATTCTGTAGTATCCTCCCCTATTTTTCCCAAATAAAGAAACTTGCAAGCTACTTTATAATATCAATTAATTTTCTTAATAACTCAACATAGCATTTTTGTTAAACACTTGGCACACATACTACAATATATAGGAAAATCTGAAACTTCTTATTTGCTAATTAAATATTGATTTTTGCCATGTAAATGTGCTCATACAATTGTTTAACATGCTGCGACAAATATCAGTCTTGTATTCAACAACTACAATGCAAAAGTATAAAAATTTGGCAGAAGAAACCTAGAATTAGTTGCATGCAGTATTTTTGCAGATGTGGTTGGCAACCTTCCAAACCCCCAAATCAGCAAGAATAAACAATAAACTTGTTGCAAATACTGTTCACAAATTGTAGCAAATTCACTATTCATGTGCACTGTAGCAACCACTACTCATGCGCACTGTAGCAAAACACTATTCATCCATACTGTAGCAAAACACTAAATGAAACCCAATGTGTTTGGAAACACCATTAATCCTCCTGACTATGTCTTTCAATAGTGAAGAGAATGCTAGCAAAGAGGGATTTCGTCCTCCAAGCCCGATAATCAGATATCCAGCAACATAACATTAATCTTCATCCAAGCATACTAAAAAGAAGCTCTTCCATTTCTTTTATAGTGTTCTCACAAGAGCTCAATCCTTCATTTTCTCAATGTGGAATAAAACATAACTCCCTTTATGTAACTTATGTCTCCAATGTGTTATAAAATAAAAGCGACTCTTTTAATTTAAATATTTCTCACAAACTATAGTCTATGCATTAATAAAGTTAAATATTTAAATTTAACTTTATAAAATAGCTTTATCAATGCATAACAAATCTTATCAATGATAAAAAAGTCTTCTTGTCAATTTTAAACAATTACCATTGACATAGTGCTGCCACTGGATGTCCAACCATGTCCAAGATGACTTACTATAAATAGTAAGTATGCCTAAAGTTGCCTCAAAACCCCTCAAAAAGACCTGCAACTGAAACTATCTAGGCCAAATGGCCTCTAAGTCCCTTTAATGTCCTAATTAGCCTACGAGACAGTGAGAAAATAGGCTAACGACAACATCATGCTATGAATGCTAAAAAGGGGACATTACAGTCCACCCTTCCCAAAATTACTTGTCCTCAAGAAATTTCAACTCTTGATGCTATAATATCTACTCATTTTCCCAAGCAGCATCCTCCACTAGTAGATTCCTCCACTTGACCAAGTACTCCTTGATGATCTGCCTGCGAAGCACCCTCTCCTTGGAGTTAAGTATAGCCTCAGGAACTAAGATAAGCTTTCCCTCATCATCAAGAGGTGGCAATACTACGGAAGGTACCACATTGTGGCCAAATGCCTTCTTAAGGCATGACACATGGAACACATTATGTACTTTACTATCTACAGGAAACTCCAATTCATAAGCTACTTCACCCACTCTCCTAATTACTTTGAATGGTCCATAGTAGTTTGGTTTCAATTTCTTTGCTCCACTCTTCTTGAGAGAGGACTGTCTATATGACTATAACATGAGGTACACCATGTGTCCTACCTCGAAAGACCTCTCAACCCTGTGCTTATCAGCATATGGCTTCTGTTGATTTTGTGCCTTTTGCAAATTTTCCTTCAAGGATCGCATAATGTCCTGACACTCCTACAAAATATCCTTGGCCTTAGGCACCCTACTATCCTCAAATAACAAATCCAAAAAATTAGGAGCATCATACTCGTATAGTGCCATGAAAGGGGACATTTGAATAGACATATGGAAAGAGGTATTATAGCAGTACTCCCCTAGATGTAGCCACTTCACCCAAGCCTTCTGCTCTCCTGTAATGTAGTTTCGAAGGTACCCCTCAACCCATTTATTCACTATCTCTATCTGCCCATCAGTTTGGGGGTGGTAACTAGTACTTGGAGTTAGCTCTGTTACACACAACCTAAACAACTCCTGCCAAAAGTGTCTCACAAACCTACTATCCCTGTCATTGACTATGCTCTGTGGCATCCCATGTAATCTAAATACCTCTCAAAGGAATAGCTCTATTGTCTGTACTGCTGAATATGTGGACAAAATCATAGAGAAATGTGCAAATTTCATCAATCTATCTACCACAACAAAAACACAATCCCGACCCTATGCCTTTGGAAGGGATGTGATAAAATCCATGGAAATGCTATCCAAATTCTTCTCTAGTATAGGTAGGGGTTGTATTAAACTACCTGGAAAGGAATGTTCATGTTTGTTCTGCTGACACACTGGGCACTCCCTAATGAACTGTAGCACTTATGACTTAAGCCCCTTCCAAGTGAAGTGCTCTCTCACCTACTGATATGTCTTAAAGAATCTTGGATGTCTTGCTAATGGTGAATCATGAAATGCTCTCAAGATCTTTTGCTTCATGGCAGACCTGGGTACCAAATAAATCCTTCCCTTGTAAATGATCAAATCATTTACAACAGTGTATCGACTATCCTGAATAGCTCCTTCAATAACACTAGATGCCCAACTATCCTTGGCATACTCTACCAAAATCAACTCTCTCCAATCATCCATGACTATCCCAATAGCAAGAAAATGAGGCCTTCTCGATAAAGCATCTGTGACAATATTTGTCTTCCCTTTGACATAGACTATGTCAAAATCATAGGCCTATAACTTACTCACCCATTTCTGTTGCCTGTCATTAAGATCCTTCTATCCAAGAAAATGTTTCAAGCTATTATGATCTATTTTTACTGTGAATCGGCTCCCTGCTAAGTATTGCCTGAACTTATCTAGCGTGTGCATGATTGCTAGTATTTCTTTGTCATAGATGTTGTAAGTTCTCTCAACACCTCATAATTTTCTGCTCTCATATGCGATGGGATGTTTTTCCTGCATGAGGACAGCTCCTACACCCTCTCCCAAGGCATCACATTGCAGCTCAAAAGGCCTAGTGAAATCTGGAATGGCTAAAATAGGACATGTACTCATTAGCTCCTTGAACCTATCAAAACAATCTTGAGCCCTCTCTGACCACTTGAAACTGTCTCTCCATGTCAAATCTGTAAGTGGTGCTGCTATCTGTGAAAATTCCTTCACAAATCTAGGGTAGAACCTGCAAAGCCCAAGAAATCCCTTGAGTTGTGAAGTGTTCCTCGGTGGTGGCCAATCCAAAATGGCCCTAATCTTGTATGGTTCAACTCGAACACTTCTTGCACTAATAATATGCCCTAGATAGAGCAACTCTATCATCCTAGACTTGCATTTACTCAGCTTGGCATATAATGACTTCCTCTCTAGAATGTTGAGCATTGCATCAATATGCTTCAAATGTTCCTCCCAAGTACACCTGTGAGTGATCCCACAATAATGGGTTCCACTTTTTGACCAATTTTGACACTGAAATCAATATTTTTGCACCAAAGGTCACATTCAAGTGACTATATCTCCAAAACTATAAATAATTTCAAGATGACATAAACTAGTGATTTTGAGTACTTTGTTCCTACTTTGTAACCATATTTTTTAATCTTAAAAAAAAAATTATTTATGTCAATTTTTTTTATCTCCTCCAAAAAGTGGTACATAATAAAATTGAATATTTTAAAAAGTGACAGTTCGTTTGACACATATAACTTTTTTTCTAGAAATGATAATGAAGTAATTCTTTCGATGTTAGATTTGTAACATCAATATCGAGAGGATGCATTTGGTCTAATTTATTTTGGTTGAATATTGTATAGTTTATGAAGTTTTGAAGTGACATGAACCGTAATTCAGACATATGTTCCATTTGACACAGATAATTTGAAGTCAATTTATCATAAACCATTTTTTTTTTTGAATAGAAAGATATCTCAATAAGTCAATACCTCCATATTTTTCAAAAAAAAATTGACCTAATTTACTAATTTTCCCGAGGTTTCAAAGTCGGTTGATGTTCAATCGGTAATGAACCTATAATGAGTTAAACTCATATTTGAAAGTCTTAATGATTAAATTATGTAATAATATTACAGTCGTTGGAAAGCTTTCTCCGAGTAGCACATTTTGACATTTTTTATTTTACAGTAGGAGATCATTCTCCTACAATTATGGCAGTCAAAAGAGAAAAAAAAAAGAAAAAGAAAAAAAGGTTAAAATTTTTGTGATTTTGCATGTTCATGCGAACACGTTTACCATGTTCACGTGAACGTATGTTAGCACAAACATGCAAATCATGTTTGCACAAACATATATATCACATATGTTCATGCAAACATACAAAATATGTTCACATGAACATGATTAAAAAAAAAGTTCGCACGAACATATGGTAAACTCAATTTCTCATTTTGCAATTTTTTTCATTTTTGTTCGTCCCACTAAAGTGGAACCCATTATTGTGGGTTCACCCCTGTATATTAGTATATCATAAAAAAAAATCAACACAAACTTCCTCAACTAATCTTTGAATACTCTATTCATACAGGACTGGAAAGTGGCAAGGGCATTAGTCAACCCAAAGGGCATGACTAAGAACTCAAAATGTTTGTAGTGGCATCTAAAAGTTGTCTTCTCCACATCCACCTCTCTAACCTATATCTAGTGGTAGCCGGATCTCAAATCAATCTTAGAGAAGTAGCATGCACCATGCAATTCATCAATAAGCTCATCGATGCCTGAGATAGAGTATCGGTTCTTGATTGTCTTCTTGTTTAGCTTCCTATAATCAATGCACATCCTCATTGTACCATCCTTCTTCTTCACCAATACCATTGAAGAAGTGAAAGGACTCTTTCTTGGCCATATGTGCCCCATGTTAATCAACTCCTCGATTTCCTTTTCTATTTCATCCTTATATCTCTTTGGATGGCGATAGGGTGTGATGATGAGTGGTATAGCCCCTTCCTCTAACTCAATAACATGCTCGATTCCCTTATCCGAGGGTCTCCCTGGAGGTATCTCACCAAACACCCTAGTATTTTTGGTTTTTAGTTCCTGTACATCAAGTGGATGCTTTTGTTCATGCTGCTCTGTCATCTCAGGCATTGCTCTGAACTCTGCTGCCAATTGTACCTGATCATGTCTAAAGAAACTCTGCATCCGCTTGAGTGACACCACTCGAAGTCTCCCATCTGACAAATCTTTGAACACTATCTTCTTACCATTTTCCTCAAACCTCATTTCCATTTTCTAGAGGTTAAATGTGAACTCTTCCAGAGACTTAATCCAATTCATCCCAAGCACCATATCTTGATCACCAATGTTGACCACAAAGAAATCTCCTATCATGTCATAATCTCCCAAATGAAGTTGCAAGTTGGAGATCTTCTTGGTATAGTAAATTCTGAAGCCATCGAAAACCATCACCTTAGATCCCCTATGCTCCTCTGTATGTAACCCTTTGTGTGTCACAAACTTCTCATCAATGAAGTTATGTGTTGCCCCTATATCAATGAGTGCCACAAATCTCTATCCATCCAAAGTTCCCCTAACTCTGAAAGTGACGGCCTCCTGTATACTGGACAACTGAGCTATCATGCTATCACTATGTGCTTCCTCATGTGAAGAATTATCATCATCTCCATCTGATTTTGATGACTGCTTTGAATCTCCATCCACTAACTCTTTAGCTTCAAAGTACTCCATCTGCTTAGCTTTTTCTTTCAATGGACACTTATGTGACAAATCTCAAGGCTCCCTACAATGAAAACAAAGCTTCTTCTTCCTAAGATCATTAAGTGTCTCATTGTCCAACCACTTACTTTCCTCCTTAGGTGGCTGAGCCTCTCTATGGAAAGGTTTCATGTCCTTATCTTCCTCGAAGGGAAACTCTTTGCCTGAAATTTATTTTTAGAAGCTGAAGAGGAATCCATGTCACGAGCTTTCTTAATGGCTTCCTGCAAAGTGGGAGGGTTGAGAGCTTTAATCCACCCTCTCAATGGATCAGCTAACCCATACATAAATAGAACCAATATCCTTCGTTCAGATACATCTGTTGCTAACACTGCAAGTTTTTGAAACTCTAAAATGTATGTTTCCAATGATCCCCACTATTTAAGCTAAGCTAACTCCTTGAAATGGAGTTCTAAATCTTTCCTGTCAAAATGTTCAATCTGTCTCTCCGTAAACTCCACATATGAGGTAATGTGTGCATGACCTATAGTGACCATACCATGATGCCACCACTCATGTGCTAACCCATCCAGGTGAATTTTTGCATACGTAATAGCTTCTTCCTCAGGCATAGGGTTCAATTGAAAGTATGTGTCAAGCTTTTGAACCCAAGCTCTTGTTGTAGACTTCCCCGAGCCATCATAATATGCTAACTGAAGTTTCCCTACTTTCTTTCGTAGCTCATAGCTCTGGTTCCTGTCATGTCCACATGGCATATGCTTCATCCACACATCCATATACTCCCTAAAGGTAATTGTAGAAGTAAAATATAGACCTTTGACTTCCCAATCTCTCCTCAACTATTCAAGTATATCAGTGATCTGGGGCTCTAGTACAGGCTGCTTTGGAGCTCTACGAGGAAATGTGGGAATCATGGGCCTTGAACTCACTGTCCTAGTTTGCTAGGGTGCATGACCGAAATTGTTCCCAACTTTTTCACTTACATTATGTGTCCCATCCTGATTATTACTATTCTGATTATTTTCTCCACCCACATTAGCATTCAACCCCATTTGACGAGCCATCATCTGTATCATAAGCTCCAATCTCTAACTTTGTTCATGTGCTCTTTGCTCTACTAATCACTATCCCTGTGCCAAGGTGTCTAGTAACTATAAGAATCTTTCCTCTCCCTGATTTGGACCGACATTCTCGCCTCTGCCTAATCCTTTATTCCTATTATCTCGGTCACCCATATTACTGTCTTGGTCAAAGAATACCTTCTCTGTGTCTATATGACTAGACTCTATGTCCACCTGCATGGATGAACTAGACTGTTCGCTCTGTAGGTCTGAAATCCTATTTTGTCTTACTCTAGTATTGCAGAAATAATAAGGCCCTTGTTGCATGCTCAAACATAAATACTTTGATTTTAGTGTTTTGACATTTTGTCAAACACTTTCCCCTCTATCCAGCTGTTCCAAATTCCCTATAAGACCCCCACAGGATGGCAGGACTTATATCTCTGATACCACTATAGTATCCCCCCCTATTTTTTCCAAATAAAGAAACTTGCAAGCTACTTTATGATATCAATTAATTTGCTTAATAACTCAACATAGC
This sequence comes from Cupressus sempervirens, assembly GCA_028749045.1. NCBI lineage: Eukaryota > Viridiplantae > Streptophyta > Pinopsida > Cupressales > Cupressaceae > Cupressus > Cupressus sempervirens. Next base: position 100,054,984 of record CM053787.1, read on the forward strand.
ATTTTTGTCAAACAATTGGCACACATACTACAATATATAGGAAAATCTAAAACTTTTTATTTGCTAATTAAATATTGATTTTTGCCATGTAAATGTGCTCATACAATTTTTTAACATGCTGTGACAAATATCAGTCTCGTATTCAGCAACTACAATGCAAAAGTACAAAAATTTGATAGAAGAAACCTGGAATTAGTTACATGTAGTATTGTTGTAGATGTAGTTGGCAACCTTCCAAACCCCCAAATTAGTAAGAATAAACAATAAACTTGTTGCAAATATTGTTCACGCACTGTAGAAAATTCACTATTCATGCGCACTATAGCAACCACTACTCACGCACACTGTACCAAAATACTATTCATCTGTACTATAGAAAAACACTAAATGAAACCTAGTGTGTTTGGAAACACTATTACTCCTCCTAACTATGTCTTTCAATAGTGAAGAGAATGCTAGCAAAGAGGGATTTTTCCCTTCAAGCCTGATAATCAGATATCCAGCAACATAACATTAATCTTCATTCAAGCATACTAAAATGAAGCTCTTCCATTTCTTTTATAGTGTTCTCACAAGAGCTCAATACTTCGTTTTCTCAATGTGGGATAAAACATAACTCCCTTTATGTAACTTATGTCTCCAATGTGTTATAAAATAAAGTGGACTCTTTTAATTTAAATATTTCCCACAAACTATAGTCTATGCGTTAATAAAGTTAAATATTTAAATTTAACTTTATAAAATAGCTTTATCAATGCATAAAAAATCTTATCAATGATAAAAAAGTCTTATTGTCGATTTTAAACAATTTCCATCGACATACCACTGCCATTGGATGTCTAACCATGTCTAAGATGACTTACTATAAATAGTAAGTATGCCCAAAGTTGCCTCAAAACCCCTCAGAAAGACCTACAACTGAAACTATCTAGGCCAAACGGCCTCTAAGTCCCTTTAATGTCCTAGTTAGCCTGCGAGACCATGGGAAAATAGGCTAATGACAACATCATGCTATGAATGCTAAAAAGGGGACATTACAAATTCTGACATTCTCATAGCATTCCCACATATCTTTGCATCTAGAATAACTAATTGAAACTTAGATTGCAAGTTTTGTTAAAAAGAAGCAAAGCATTAAAAAAACTAGTGATTGAAGATTTAAATCTAGTCATTAGCATTCAACAAATGGAGAATTAAATTCTTCAATTCAATGTAGTAATAAATGGAGAATTAAGTTCTTTAGTTCAATGAAATGTTCAATTGGAATTAAAATCCTAGTTAGTAATGGTATAATAGGAATGGAGCATCAAATAATTGTTGTGTGAATTTTTTTGGTGAAAGGAAGTGTAGGTTCAAATTAATTAGGATACTTTAAGAATTACTTTAGGAATATAGTTTGGAGAAAGGGTGCATCTTCAATTTAGCAACTTATTGGCAAGGTTTTTAAATTAATTTACTCAAGATATTCTAACCACAATTTTTTCTTAAATGTACTACCATATGGTTGTGATCTTCTGATTTGAAATTAGTAAACCTTTTTTTCTATGCAAGTGAAAAACCCTATTATCAGCTCAATTGATGAGAACACACCCATCTTGGTAGCTTCGTGGTAGGCTACAAATCATATGGGTTGCTCCATGGTCATTCCTATAAGAAACTCATTGGCAAGGCCACCATAGAAGCTCCACAAAAAGGAAAAGTACATACAAGTTTTCATAGGAGAGACACACCTATAAGTAGCTTGTTGCACAAAGCTCCTCCATTAGATTGATCATCCAATCCATGTAATTGTTATACCGAGCTTTGCCTAGGTGATAGCCTAATAGCTAGATAAGCTTAACTCATGGTTGAGGGGTTGCAATATTTTGAGTCAAATTATTATGAGTGAGTTATTTGAAAGTTAAATATGATTTCTAGAATAATTATTATTATATTTAATATGATTATTATTATTATAAGTATTTTTCTTTTGTAAATTATTGATAGTAAATCAACACGATATCATACTGTGTAAGTGGTCAATATTATAATTATTAATGGGTCAATAATTTATTTAGAATGAATTTAATATATTTATATTTGAAATAGTATTTGTATTTACATAAGCCATATATCATTATGGGTTTGCGACAATCTAACCCTCTTAAATTTTGCTTGTCCTCAAGTAATACCAATTCTTCTAATATAAATCTAATAACCTTAGAATAAACTCTTGATTCAAAAGGGATTATCCTCATCCTCTTGAGTAATGACTGCTAGTGTGCCATGTTCTTATTTGTTAGATCTTCCTCTTTTGTTGGGGCTTTCTTTGTTATACATTGTTTTATTCATTTTTCCTCTCTTATATCGATGCTTACACTCCCAAGGCTCTTTATATCTGAAACATAATTCTTTCTTAAATACATCATCTCTCTTTAGGCATCTATGACCAATATTCCATGGATCATGGCACAAGCGACATTTCAACATTTCTTTTCTTCCTCTTCTATCCTTATCTCTTTATGGTCAAGAGTTGTTTTGGGATTATTAGGTTTCTCATCTATCTTATTAGTTTCAAACTTCTTCTTTTTCTGGATGACTTCCTCTAAATTATCAAGCTCAAGAGGTTTTGCATGGATTTTTATGGCATCTTTAAATATTTCTATAAATAAATAGGTGAGATAGATTTGGAACCATTACTGATAGGTCTCAAAATTGATTAGTGAATTCTTCAATTGTTTCTAATTGTTTGAGGTGAGTTGATTCTTGGAAGTACCATTCAAAATCTCTTTGATCAAACTTGGTCATCAACTTTTGAGTGAATTCACTATAGGTACTAATTATTTTGAGTCCTAAAGAATTTTGGCCATAGTGCCACAATTTATGTGTTGATCTCATTAAATGAACTATGAAAAACTTAATAGCAAACTTTTCTATCATAGGACTATATGATAGATACACATCTAACTTTTGCACTGATGATTGAGCAGTTTCCTCTCCTAATCCATCAAAGCATGGTAGTTTAAATTTATTTACATTCTCCTAAAGGTCTTAATCTACCTAATTTTCAACTTATTTTTCATGAATTTGGTTTTTTAGCATTCTTCAAAAGAGACAAGTTGTCCAAGGTTAGGATCCAAGTTTTCATAAATTTGTACAATTTCTTCCACACCATTTGTGGTTGTTTCTTCTTCTAAAATGGGTTCTCCTCTTGGAATGAATGAAGGAGAGGTATCTCGTAGGACTAAACTTTGTGATGATGGCTCATTTTCCTCATGATTAGATTGACAATCTCTTTGTGGGTTAGGTCTTTCACTTTGATTGTTATTATTGGTTGATTTTGGTATAGCTTAAAGTAAAAAAATTATTGGAATTTTCAATTCTCCCTTTAGTTTTTTCCATGAAGGTTAGTTCTTCTGGGGCTAGTTGTTTTTCCATTGTTCCTAATCAAAATTCCACAGGATGGGAAGATTATTCTCTGATATCAATATAATGTTCCTACTATTAGGGTTAGTTTGTGACCATACTTGTTCTATACAAAAGTTGATTAGTTGAAAATAATTCTAATAGAATATTTCATATATTTAATAAGATATTTGATTGGAAAATATCATTAATGAGTGTCACCACCAAGTTGTTTGATCATACTATGACATATGTAGTGAATTCTCTCCACCAAATTATACTTGGATCATTCTCCACCAAATGCACATGGATCATTATATCTTTCTATTTTAACCTTTATTTCAATATATAATTTATATTGAAAATAATTATTTATATAATTAGACATCAATCACACACACACACACACACACACACACACACACACACACACACAGATAGATAGATAGATAGATAAGGAGGATTGTATAATAAATATCCTTCAAATAAATAATATTTCTAGATCATACAACACTCACATTTATATTGCATACCTTAGGTACATGTATGTATGTGACCAAAGTTACTTTCCCATTGGTAATTAACCTTCTTTCCATATTAGAGATGCTTTTCTTAATGCACTCTAATGTGGTCTTGTCACTCAATGAATTAGGTGTACACTCATATGATATGATGGCATTTAATGTGTCCACTAGGTTATCTCACACTTGTTGTATTGTTGATGACAATAGTAGATACATGGATATTTTCTAGAAGCATCTATAGGGATTTTTTGGTGTTAACCTTCCTAGGGTCTAGTTTTGTATCATTCTCATGTGCTATGATTTAGGTTGGTAGTTTTTTAAAACTTCATTCTTCATTCATAGTTGTGTTGATTATATTAATGTCCTTCCTCATATTTATAAGCTTCACTCATGGTTGAGGGGTTGTGACATTTTGAATCATATTTATTATGAGTAAGTTATTTGAAACTTAAATATGATTTCTATAATTATTATTATTATATTTAATAATGATTAAATTATTATTATTATTATTATAAGTGTTCTTCTATTATAAATAATTGATAGTAAATCATGATGATACCATAATGTGTACAAGTGGCTGATATTATAATTATTAATGGGTCAAATATTTATTTAGAATGATTTGAATATATTTATGTTTCAAATAGTATCCATATTTACATTAGCCATATACCAAATTATGGGTTTGTGACAAAGGGATGTGTGTTGGGGAAGTTTGCGAAAGTATCTTTTCCAAGGACTAATGTACCATATCTAATTGTGTTCTTGATCTAGTATATTAATATATTTGTGGACCAATGCCAACAAAATATCTCAAGGGATTTGAGTATTATGTTACTTGTATTGATGATTTCTCCAAGAAGACCTAGATATACTTCTTAAAGACCAAGGATGGATTTTTCAAACAATCCCAAGAGTTCAAGACTCTTGTGGAGAATTCAAAATAAATAAAGATAAAGGTTCTTCAGTCAAACATTGGATTTGAGTACAAAGGAAACATCTTCTAGGAGTTCTATACTAGCCTGGAAGGAATCAAGAGAGAGTTGAGTCTTCTTTACAATCCATAGCAAAATGGAGTAGCTATGAGGAAGAATCGTTATATGTCAAAGGAAGCAAGGGAAATTTTACATGACTAGGACATGCCCCCATAGTTATCAGTAGAGGTCTATAGTTCAATAGTTTACTTTTAGAAAAGGGTTCCACACAAGGTGCTAGGGAAGATGACACTAGAGGAAGTTTTAATAGGGAAGAATCCAAATGCTGGTCTCTTTAGTATATTTGAGAGTTTGGCATATTGTTATATTCCAAATGATACATGTATGAAGTTAAATTAGACTACAGAGAGAGGGTACCTTGTTGTGTACATTGGAACCTCAAAGGCATATATGATTTTTATCCCTAGAACTGGAAGAATTATTTTCAAACGTGATGTCAATTTCATGGAGGAAAAGTCACATAGAAGGTCTAGATATTTTCCAATAGATGATCAAAATGAATGACTAGTAGAAGATCCAAGACCAAGTCAAGGGTAGCAAAGCTCAAGCACACTTACTACTACAAGTGTAGGCTCAGGTAGTGAAAATTCACTAAATATGGAGAAAATAGTGCAACATGAAATGCATCAAGAAGACATAGAAGTTGATATTTCATCCTCTACAATTGGAATTAGGAACCATAAGGTTCAAGATACATATGGGGATACTTAGAAGTTTGTGGGACCTCCTAGGAAGAGTACTAGAGAACGCAGACAACTAACCAAGTTTAATGACTATGCAGCATTAGTTAGTCAGTTGGTAGATAACAAGTCTTCCAACTATTAGGAGGTTGCATAGCATCAAATATGGAAATAATATATAGTTGAGGAATATGCCTCAATAATTTAGAATGATGTGTGGGAGGTAGTTCTAGACTAACAAATAGGACAGTAGTTGGATCGCTCTAGATCTATAAGATAAAGAGTGGTGTAGATGGTAGCATCAAGAAATACAAGGAAAGGTTTGTGGGAAAGGGGTTCTCTTAGAATTAGGGAATAGAGAGTGCACATCTTCTGGGTTTAACAAAAGATTTGTAGTGAATCCATTCTTCTCGATTGTGGGTGGGAGGTTTTTTTGCTCTACTAGGGTTTCTTGCTTCATGCAAACTTGCAATTTTCTTGTGTATGGCTCTTTGTCTAAGATTTCCTTCTATAGTCTCCACTTGTCACACCACATTTACTGTGGGAACTTTTAGGCTAGGATATAATGGCCCTAGCCAGTGGTGAACCAGTTGTTTCTGGTGTTAACATTGTTGTTTCAAATTTCCATGGCCCTGACATAGAACACATACCCTTGCAAGTTTGTCCCAAAGGTTTTTCACAAGGCAATCCTGATATTATCCTTCCTTTACAAGAATTTGATGATGCTTGTGATTGGTTAGAATAAAATACCTTGATAGGTTATTTTGTGGGTAGGATTCCTCCTAAAGCTAAGCTCCGAGAATGGGTTAACAAGAGCTAGACTGCTCATGGAGTCCACCTTGACACTATGCAAAACCTTACCAAAGGTTTTTTTTATTTTTCTTCACTAACCCATCACAAGCAGATGCAGTCTTTAACAATGGACCTTGGTCTATGTGTTTGTCCCTACTTTTTTTTCAAAAATGGTTGTGAGACTTCATAGTCTCTAATGATAAAAGGCTTAAGGTTCCTGTGTTGGTCAAGTTCCTAGGTTTACCCTTGCCATACTAGCCTTTCATTGAATCCTTTGTCGAAATCCTTGGCAAAGTTTTCACAAAGGAGCCTAAGAAATTTTTTAATGCTTGCCCATAGAGATGTGTTTGCGTCAAGGTTGATCTTTCCAAGGATCTTAAGGATTCTGTGGAAATCCAGATTGGTGCTCAAACCTTCTCTCAGAAGGTGCTCTATTTGAACCTCTCCAACACCTATTATAGGTCCCAGTCTGTGGAACACAAGATCAGGGATTTCCCTTTAGCTATGCCTAGGGTTAAACCCATGCCTAAAGAAGTGCCTACCAAGCCAGCCAAAGGGGAAAAAAGAAGGGAAAAATGAAGAATTGGTTACTGTTGGGTGCATGGGCAAGGCTATCTTGAATCCTTTGTCCCCTAAATAGTCCTATACAGTTATCATTGTAGCTCCTCCTATCTCCACAAGAACATCAATTCTTGCCAACATAGGGATGCAAGCAATTTCCATAGTACCTATTTTGGGGGTTTTGCGAGTTTCAAACCCTATTGGTACATAAGGGATTAAGACAGCCACCAAGGCTTTTTCCTTAGCTTGGTTCGTACCCATCTTGCTATTTCTTCCATAGCCCCACAAGTGACATGGCATTCTTGTAATCCTCTTAAATGTGCGAGGATACTAGAGGTTAAATGATAGGCTATAAGCTTAGAGGATTTTCCTTCTGATTTCCACTAGGTTTCTACCTTCTTGCAAAATAGCTACTCCTTTCTTGAGGGTAAAAGCACAAACCTGTGTCACCTTTTATAAAGGAGAAGTGATATTAGAATTTAAAGTCTTCAACTTTAACCAAATAAAAGTGGCATTTGTGCTTAGAATTTGAAGATGATGTAAACGAATGAAATGTGTAAAATTGGATGAAGTTTATGTCTATAATTTTTTTTTTAAAAATTGAGTAAAAATTTTATTTATTTTTTAATTTTTTAAAAATACTAAAAATATAGACTTTTTTTCCTGTCAAAAAAATATATGCAAATGTTCATATTTTGGTTTGATTTTGGAATATGTTAGAGTTAACATGTATACCTAGTGCACCAAAAAATAAAAATTGGAATTTGGCTAATATTTTTAAAGTTATAACTGGTCAAAGTCAAAGTTATCAGAAATTGACAAAAAATTTCTCCCGTCAAACTTTTTCCATCAAATCTACATATTTTTTAAAACAAATTACATATTCTTGAAGAAGACTTTCTCCTCTAGTGCAGCATTAAAGAAAAAAAATTAACGTGATTTACTATTTTTTTCTTATTTTTGAATAGACATCTTCCTGAATCTTAAGATACCTACTTGTAATATTTTCATATTATAACATATTATTCATAATCAAATTTTTTTTTAAACTTCAATTTAGTAGGTCAAATTGGCCTTCAAAGTGAGATGTTTACAGAAGTTCTAATTTTTGCTTGTTTGGCTGCCACATAGGATGCCACATAGACTGTTTTGGCTAAAACTATTTCAGCCGGAACAGTTACAGCCGAAAATGTTTTGGCCAAAACCCCTGTCGGTATATTAAACCACCAATGGTTAATGTCACTGTTTGATATAAAATATTTCTTTTTTCTTTTTCTTTTTTAAATTAAATATATAGAACAACAAAAATTGGAAGAGGATTTTCAAAAGGCAATTAATTTTGAAGCAATTTTCAACAACTATTCTACGGATTTAATCAATATTGCAAAGGATCAAATATTTTGAAGGTGCTTTTTTTCTCGTCTACTTTTTTTTATTTTTATGTATTTTATATTGAACCATTAGTTGATATTTAGTGAAATCTAAATTTATTTATTTTTGTTTCTATAGATTGAAATATTCAATGGGTAGTAAAAGGAAAAGATCAAGGAAATATGATAGAAAAAGAGATGACAAAATGAAAGGCCATACAAAACATGATCAAAACCAACCTACTGAAATTCCTAAATAGGATTAGATTCATGAAGAAAATGAAAGTAATGAAGAGGAAGAGCTTGGCAATTCTATTGATAGAGACAAATTAGAAAGCATAAAAAATTTGATGGATTTGGATGAAGAACTACTTTTAAACCAAATTTCATCTAAACATATGATAAATGATAACACTATCAAAAAGCATTGTCAGAACATGTGGGATGAATATTTCAAGGATACAAGTATATTTGGATAGGCACAATTATTTGTCAAGTTATTTAGGAGAAAATATATGAGACCTGTTTTGGAGTTGTTGGGTGTTGATAACAAGAAAAGCCATGCACATAATATTAATAAAACAATAGTTGAAAACTTGCAAAATGCTTATAAAAAAATTGACAACACAACTCAAGGAGGTGATTTGAGTAATGCACGCAGAGCATTGATGACTACTATATCTAGTAGAAAATTGAAACATAGAAAATAGGTATGTGCAATTTCTAATGTACTACATATATCTAGAAGAACTGTCCAGAGATACATCAAGAGGAGAAATATGCTAGATGATAACATTGAGAATAACTGGGTGAATATTTGTAGAGTTCCTCAAAAAGATAGGATTTCTAAAGAAGTAAAAAGACAAGTTATTAAATTTTGGACCACACATTCTCATTTTTCTTCCAACAGGCATGATACTATACAGATTAAAGATCAAGAAACAGGGGCCAAAATTGAACATCGAAAACATTTCATAGATATAACTCAAAGTGAATTATTTTAAGCATTCAAACAAGAATTTTCAGATGTCAAAATATGTCAGAGAATGTTTGAGATTTTACATCCTTCCTTTGTACCCATAAATAAGATGCATGAAACTTGTTTTTGTAGAAATCATGTTGAATTTGGTCTACACTTGCAATCATTTAAAAAAGTTATGGTAGTACTTG